>WNWK01014240.1:0-20000 GCA_009830355.1 Cherax destructor | reverse complement strand
GAGTATGTAGAGGCTGAAGGATTTGTCCCCAACAAGTGTTCAATTGTGACGAAACAGCTCTCTTTTGGAAGAAAATGTCAAAGAGGACCTACATTACACAGGAGGAAAAGGCACTGCCAGGACACAAGCCTATGAAGGACAGGCTAACTTTTTGTTCAGTGGTAATGCTAGTGGGGATTTCAAAGTGAACCCTTTACTTGTGTATCATTGAAAATCCACGAGTGTTCAAGAAAAAGTGTCATGAAGAGAAAATTGTGTGTGATGTGGAAAACTAACAATAAGGCATGGATCACAAGGCTAATTTTCATTGAGTGGGTCAATGAAGTGTTTGGCCCGAATGTGAAGAAATACCTCCTGGAAAATAAATTGCCACTTAAGTGCCTCCTGGTAATGGACAATGCTCCTGCTCATCCTCCAGATTTGGAAGACCTATTGTTTGAGGAGAGTAATTTCATCACAGTGAAATTCTTGCCCCCTAATACCACTCCTCTCATCCAGCGCATGGACCAGCAGGTCATTTCAAACTTCAAAAAAACTCTACACCAAAGCAATGTTTCAAAGGTGCTTTCTATGCCTGCCTGCTACACTCCTTGCCTCTATGCCTGCCTGCTACACTCCTTGCCTCTATGCCTGCCTGCTACACTCCTTGCCTGCCTGCCTACACTCCTTGCCTGCCTGCTACACTCCTTGCCTGCCTGCTCACCTCCTTGCCTTGCCTGCTACACTCCTTGCCTGCCTGCTACACTCCTTGCCTGCCTGCTACACTCCTTGCCTGCCTGCTACACTCCTTGCCTGCCTGCTACACTCCTTGCCTGCCTGCTACACTCCTTGCCTGCCTGCTACACTCCTTGCCTCTTACTTGCCTGCCTGCTACACTCCTTGCCTGCCTGCTACACTCTGCCTCTGCACTCGCCTGCTACACTCCTTGCCTGCTACCTCCTGCCTGCTACACTCCTGCTCTGCCTGCCTGCTACACTCCTGCCTCTATGCCTGCCTGCTACACTCCTTGCCTCTATGCCTGCCTGCTACACTCCTTGCCTCTATGCCTGCCTGCTACACTCCTTGCCTCTATGCCTGCCTGCTACACTCCTTGCCTCTATGCCTGCCTGCTACACTCCTTGCCTCTATGCCTGCCTGCTACACTCCTTGCCTCTATGCCTGCCTGCTACACTCCTTGCCTCTATGCCTGCCTGCTACACTCCTTGCCTCTATGCCTGCCTGCTACACTCCTTGCCTCTATGCCTGCCTGCTACACTCCTTGCCTCTATGCCTGCCTGCTACACTCCTTGCCTCTATGCCTGCCTGCTACACTCCTTGCCTCTATGCCTGCCTGCTACACTCCTTGCCTCTATGCCTGCCTGCTACACTCCTTGCCTCTATGCCTGCCTGCTACACTCCTTGCCTCTATGCCTGCCTGCTACACTCCTTGCCTCTATGCCTGCCTGCTACACTCACTGCCTCTATGCCTGCCTGCTACACTCACTGCCTCTATGCCTGCCTGCTACACTCACTGCCTCTATGCCTGCCTGCTACACTCACTGCCTCTATGCCTGCCTGCTACACTCACTGCCTCTATGCCTGCCTGCTACACTCCTGCCTCTATGCCTGCCTGCTACACTCCTGCCTCTATGCCTGCCTGCTACACTCACTGCCTCTATGCCTGCCTGCTACACTCACTGCCTCTATGCCTGCCTGCTACACTCACTGCCTCTATGCCTGCCTGCTACACTCCTGCCTCTATGCCTGCCTGCTACACTCCTGCCTCTATGCCTGCCTGCTACACTCCTGCCTCTATGCCTGCCTGCTACACTCACTTGCCTCTATGCCTGCCTGCTACACTCACTGCCTCTATGCCTGCCTGCTACACTCACTGCCTCTATGCCTGCCTGCTACACTCACTGCCTCTATGCCTGCGCTACACTCACTGCCTCTATGCCTGCAAGCTACACTCACTGCCTCTATGCCTGCCAGCTACACTCACTGCCTCTATGCCTGCCTGCTACACTCACTGCCTCTATGCCTGCCTGCTACACTCACTGCCTCTATGCCTGCCTGCTACACTCACTGCCTCTATGCCTGCCTGCTACACTCACTGCCTCTATGCCTGCCTGCTACACTCACTGTCTGCCTGCTACACTCCCTGCCTCTATGCCTGTCTGCCTTGAATTCTATCGTGTTTCTCACTTTCTTTACCAAAGGAAATTTTCTAGGAACTTTCTTTGGGGCCACTGTTACTTATTTTGCAGTTGCACTTAATCAATAACCACCAAAAACAATGGATTATAGCAAAATGTGTGGATGAATGAGCAGAAGCTTCCTCACTCACCCAGAGAGACATCCACACTGACTCAGGAACGCGCGAGCGGCTGGCGGGTGGATGGACGCGTCCAATACAGTCGATAAGCGAAATAACGGCCGATAACGGAAATTTTGGCCAAAAACCGGCCGATAAGCGGAACGGCCAATAACCGAGGGTTCACTGTATATATATAAAATGAAATAAAAATTGATAGATACATTCACAACAGAAGAATTCTCCAAATAACAATGAAACTAGAAAGAGTTACTAGATAAATAAAATAAAATCTTTGTCAGCAATTAAAGAATAATCGAACAAGCTTACAACATTCTATTGACTAATACAGTAGTATAATGGAAAGCTTTCTGAGAATTTAGATAATTTTTTAGGACTGATTTAAATTAATATAAATTTTCTCTACACAAAGGGTCAACCTTTTACATTTTCTCATACTGTATACCAAATAATTAATTTAAGTTAGTTTAATATCTTTATTATGCACTCCATACCCATCCTGTGGGCGGTAGTCAAAAGATTACAGAGGTACATAATGAGTCCAGGGACTGGACCCCAAAGTTTTGATAACTGAACAAATTACAAAGGTAATGAACTAAAGGTAAATCTGGTCACAATCATAACCAGATCTACCTTGAGTTCATTACCTTTGTAACTTGTTCAGCTATCAAAACTTTGGGGTCCATTCCCTGGACTAAATAAGCAGTGCTTGTACTCCAAAGGAGCTGGTAGCGCTGTTGCAAATGGAGGGTAATCTGAATTGTGATACGTATTAGCACATTTCTGGCAAGACGGCAATTGAAAGAAGGATTCCATCTTTGGGTCATCCCTCATCCCTTCACACACACAAAAAAAAATTGCATATTCAGATGTGAACACATGATGAGTTTGGCTACTCCAGGTTATATTTTGCAGTCAGTTCCATGAAAAAGAAAAACGTGCTGTACTGACAAGCTTAGTTGCTTCTAATGACAAGTTAACTATTTTTTAACAACGAGATTACCTATTCAGTTACCAATGCAGTACTATACATGTGGTATCCAGTTTAGTATATTTTCATACCAAAAAAAATGATGTTTTTGGTCATAACAAGAATTGGATCCCAGTTTGGCACTCTTACACTTTTGCAAAATGAATATTTTCTAGTAATATTATTTTGGAACATTGTTTTCAATTATGGCCAATTGTTCCTGCTAAAGATAGTTTTTACCAATGACCAGGTTCCAGGATTTTTCTACCTTCACAGCCCAACCTGGAGCCAGACTCTTGTCTATTACCTGTTTGACCACTGTAGCTGTTGGCGGCCTGCTGGCCTTGTTGATCTGCACAGGTAGGTACAGACAAAATGGTGTTAAGAAATTTTCTAAAGCAACATTCTCATATTCTATTTGGTCTTGTATTTACTATCATGTCTCCTTTTCTGTCCATCATCAATCTACAGTATCTTCTCAACTCATATTTCTTAGCTTAGGAAGCCAGTTTTAGAACATTTTCAAGACCATACTTTTTCATCTATTTTTTTTTTATAGGTGCAGACACCATACCACTGCTGTGTATTCCAGCTTCATATAAAGGAAGCTGTGAATATTTTAAACATTTCAATATCCAAAATATCTGAGAGCTATTTTGAAGTTTGCCATTCCTGTACATGGATACTATAAAATTTTCTAACCATAAGTGATCTGATAATTTTTGTATGACTATTTCCATATCAATATACACTACCATTCATACTCAAATATATGTTATGTTTTAAGACTACATTTTTAAACAAATTGTAAGAGGTTAACCTATGAGTAATAGGGCCCACCAAATGTGAGATTTGTATGGCCTTGGCTTTCACACTGAGGGACCGGGGATCGATCCATGGACTAGCAAAAACATCAGGCATATTTCCCTGCATTAACCCTTTCACAGTAGGTTCCATAATATTACGGCTTGCAAGCCAATGTCGGTCCTGTAATATTAAGCCAAAATTCTAGTGGCTTCAAATCTTGCGGGAGAAAGCTGGTAGGCCTACACGAGAGAATGGGTCTGAGTGGTCAATGTGCGCAGTATAAAAAAAATCCTGCAGCATGCAGTGCATGAGAAAAAAAAAAACTGACTTTTTTATTTAAAACAGACTTTGTGGTGTATTTTCGTATGGAATTTATGGTTGTATTCTCGTTTTCTTGGTCTCATTTGATAGACTGGAAGATATATTACAGAAATAGAGATGATTTTGAATGGTTTATGGACTAAAAGTACCTTGAAATCGAGTTCAAATTAGCGGAAATGTTCAATTTTGCCGATGTTCAAGAGTAAATAAATCACATCACGTGTCCAATACATGTCAACTGGTGGGTCTAAGATGCTTTCACAACTGCGCTGATATTATTTATACCATTTTTACATAATGCAGTAGTCTGCATAACAATAAATCTATTTTTTTGTGAATAAAAATTCAAAATGGAAAGCAAGCATAATGAACAGAGAGAACATTATTTTAGTCCTAGGAATGTTTGTACTGTTAATTCTGAACCCTATTTTGAAATTGGCCTTACTCGAATTGTGTATGAAATTGGCCAAATTACCAATTTCTGATCACTTTATTGGGTAGTTGACATCAGTAAATGGGCGGTTTCTTGTACTCGATCAATAGAACAAATGGAGTTCTAGCGAAATAGCTATGAGTTTGATCAACTGGAACAATGGAATTGGCCGAAAACAGGGCTAAAATTTGGCGAAATCGCCGATGCATAAACATTGCCGAGACAACTAACTTCACAAGAGCGTAATTCCCTAAGTTTCCATCAAATTTCATACTTTTGGTGTCATTACCATCAGGAAAAGATAGTAACATTTTTCATCACCCATGCTTCACACCCATATAAGAGTGTTGGTATAACTATACTCTCATACATTCCCCTCTTTACTTCCATGGACAAAGTTCTTTGTCTCCACAGACTCCGAAGTGCACCACTCACCCTTTTCCCCTCATCAATTCTATGATTCACCTCATCCTTCGTAGACCCATCTGCTGACATGTCCACTCCCAAATATCTGAATACATTCACCTCCTCCATACTCTCTCCCTCCACTCTGATATCCAATCTTTCGTCACCTAATCTTTTTGTTATCCTCATCACCTTACTCTTTCCTATATTCACCTTCAATTTTCTTCTTTTACACACCCTACCAAATTCATCCACCAACCTCTGCAACTTCTCTTCAGAATCTCCCAAAAGCAGTGTCATCAGCAAAAAGCAACTGTGACAACTCCCACTTTGTATTTCATTTCACTTGCATAATTTTTTTTGCAATTTCCTGGACTTTTTTTTTACTCTGTACTTCTTCCATCTGGTATGAATATTTTTCTGCAATCAATAATCTACCTAAATTTTTCCTTACTTCATTGTGACATTCCTGTTCTGGATAAGCTCAATACCCATTTTTCTTCTGTACTACATCAAAATTCGTTATCTATTTGATCTCATAAGGTTTCTCAGTAGAACACAATACAGACTTTTACAGCTTTTCCCACACTATGCTGTGGGTCAAGGGTCCTCAAGACAGTACCCAAGGAATGTCTAATTATTTTGTCCCAGTCAATTATCTGATTACTGAATAATTCTAGAGTTTCCATGTCTGAACTTGTATTTGTTTGTACTCTTATGTATCACATATAAGGCGTTGCTTCCTTTATGGTTTAGGTTTCCAGGCCTCCCCTTCAACATTTTTTAGACTGAAGTGAGGAGACATTACTTCACCTATAGATGCCACATCCAGTCCATGTTATAAGTACTGCTGTTAGTTTTGATTACTGTATTGTACCTGTTACTTAATGGAGGCTGGGATTACTGGTATGTGTCCCTTATTTCTGATATTTTATTTTTACATTTCAATGTCTTGACCTTCATCCATAGATATAAGTAACTTGGTGTTTTGTTTCTTTGCTTGGTACTTATTTCTCTGGTGTTGTCAGCCAAGAGGGCAAGTAGACCAGAGCAGTTAATTTCTAACCAAACACCGTGGGAGAAGCACCATCGAAGTTATGGGATATGTATTGTTTAATCATGGTTAAGCAAGTACTAACAGTGTAGCAATAATCAACTCAAGACAAGCTGTAAATGGTTAACCCTAAACTGTCCAAACGTGGATCTATGTTATTACCACTAGTGCTCCAAGTGTAGATCAAAGTTTCATTTTTGCTGGTTTCAAATTTGGCGCGATAGGCCTGAGCGGCTTAGACACGAGAGAATGGGTCTGTGCACTCAGTGTGCGCAGTATGAAAAGAATCGGGGACCCCGCGGTACCGCATTGTAGCACCAGTTAGTTTCAGCACCATCTTGGGTCAACATCACGGCAAACCCCCATGATTCACTCACGCCTTGTCGTATTACGTCTCTTATTCGAGGAAAGTGATACAGAACGCGAGTTTAGTGGATCTGACAACAATGTTGCCACTAATGATCAAGGAATTTGTGAAAATATTGATAGCCCAGATGACCCTCATCCCATCACCCTCAGCCAAGCAACTCTGGGGTGGCCAGTGTGGCCACACCAGACCCCAGCACCTATGGGGTAGCCAGTGTTACTACTCAAAGGCAACTATGCAAGCAGAAATCATCATTTTCCCGCAGTTTTGGCGAGTGAAAGTGATACAAGTGACGATGGGATTGATTTTATGCCCTTAAGAGGATTTGTCAAGCGATAGTGATATACAGTGGTCCCCTGCCTAACGAGCACCCCGGAAACCGTACAATTATGTAAATATAATATTGTAAGTGCTTGTGGAAATGTATTTTTGGGGGTCTGAAATAGACTAACCTATGTGACATTATTTCTTAAGGAAGTAAATTCGTTCGGTAATGGCACTTGAGCAGGCTTCTGGAATGAATTTTGCTCGTTAGGCGGGGGACCACTGTACATCATTCCCCAGTGAAGCATACCTTTAGGCGGCAGCACCTACGTTCAGGCAGTGTACCATATGCAATCCCCAAGGGTCGCGGGAGGTCATGATCGAAAACCCCAGCCACTGATAGTGATACTGATCATGAAGGAGAATATGCAGGGATGGAGGAAGAAGTGGTGGTGGCGGGTGGCATGGTGCCTGGGCCACATGGCGTGGTGGGTGGGCAGACAAAGGACATCCCTGCACCCCCTCAACCACGTGCTGCCTCCACTCTCGTCCCTCCTGTTCTCCCCCCTCCCCATCAGACCGTGAGTGGAACTGAACAGAAAGTACACCATTCGTGCCACGTCCTTGCAATTTTGATGCCAGTGAAGTGGCATCCTGCCAGAATGTCCCATCACAAATGAATCTACAGTTAGACAATTTCCAACTATACTTTGACGGGCTATAATGAATTTGATTATCACCAAGACCAACAATTACTACAACTATATAATGGACAACACAGAGGTTGCAGAATCGTCACAGCTGCTCAGGTGGAAAGATACAACTGTAGCCGAAATGTATTTATTTCTTGGCACTGTCGTGCTTATATCACATACGTATAAGCACAATATAGCACAGTACTGGTCCAGACTACTTCGTCAGTACTCCAGTCTTTCCTGACCACCTTCCCAGCAACAGATTCACTCTGTTGCTACGAATGTTGCACTTCTCAGAAAGGAATATGCCCAACACAAATGACCTTCTATACAAAATACTTGAAGTGTTTATGTATCTGAAGCAAATATTTAGTGCCTACTTTTATCCATTCAAGAACATTGTTGTCGATGAGTCCGTGATTCTGTTCAAGGGACGACTGTCATTCAAACAATATAGACCAAGCAAATGTAATCGCTTTGGTATAAAACTGTTATGTGTGACTGGTGTTGTGTTGGATGTCATTATCTACTCGACGATACCAGGCGGATGTTGGGCATTTCTGGTGATGTTGTTCACAAGATGATGGAGCCATACCTTGGCAAGGGTTATACATTGTACACAGACAACTGGTATACAAGCCCTATTCTCACTGATTTTCTCCGTGTGAACAATACTGATACATGTGGAACAGTGAGAAGAAATAGAAAACACATGCCAAGATTCATTGGAGGCAGTGCTGAAGGTGCAGTGCAAGCGTCTCGTGCCAATGACATTGCACTGACGTGGCATGACAAATGGGACATGACATTGCTTTCAACCATCCACAGAAACAAGATGGTACAGAGTAAACAGGGACACCAATGAACGAATTGTAAAGCCAGCTGCTATCATTGACTATACGAACAATATGCGACCAGTTGACAAGTGTGACATGCAAATAGGGTTCGTTGTGTGCATAGGAGTTGCAAGTGGTACATGAAAGTGTTTTTCCACCTTGTAGACATTGCAATGTTTAATGCCTTCAACATGTACAAAATAAAGACTGGGAAATGACTAAGTTATGCAGAATTCACCCTCAGTGTCATAAAGCAGAGAGTAAAAAAGTATAATGCCACACCTCTACCTGCCCCTCAACAGAGAACTGCTCCCCAACCACAACCACAGGGAAAAGTGCCAGAGAGAATACTCTCTAACTGTCACTGCCTGATACAAATACCATCTACCCCAAAAAAGAAGTATTCTCATAAAAAGTGTTGTGTATGTGCTAACACCACAAGGCGACCCCAACTCGAAAGGACACACGATTCATGTATCAGCAATGTGGGGTGGCACTGTATGAATGCATGCTTCATGGAGTATCATACAATGCTGGAGTTCTAGAAACATAACTGGGACCTGTAAATACCTTGTATACATTTGTAGACAATAGTATGTGATTGAACCAGGTGTAGAAATTCAACTATCAGCGTGAACATGTGTTTGTGAAAGTATGATTACTAATTCCATACCAACATTTGTCTCAACAACAACTGGCTATGAACTCGAAAGATCTGCAAAAAAAAAAAAAAAAAAAAAAAAATTATCATAACTACAAAAATTATAAAAGAATTGAAAAACGATAAATCTTTTAACACTTCTGCAAGTGACAGCACTCCAAGTCGCAGTCACCTGAGCATTCAGCGCCAACTTCGCAGGCTTATATCGTAGCAAGTACTGACACTAATTTTTTTTATCTTATTACATGTAGAATATTGCCCTCTTCATTTAAAAAAAAAATCAAAATATTCGGAGCGCTGGCAGTGAAAACGTAGATCAATGTTTGGACAGTAAGGGTTAAATACCTCAACCATCCTTAAGCTCATCTCAATTACCATCAGGAATAACCATACCCTTCTGTTGGCGAAGATACTCATCTTTAGTGTTGTCTTGGCTTATGTGCATCAGTATGCCTACAATGCTAACTGAGGACTGACTACTGTACTTCCTTAAATATTTCCCATAAGAAATGATGTAAATCCAATTAATCCGTTCCAGACACCCAAAAATATTAACAAAAAATACATTTTATAGAGAATAACTAGTGTTGTAGCTCTTCAGTTGTTAGCTCATCCCTGTGGTCGTCCACCAACTCTTCACCATCCTGGCCACTCACATACAATCCCATGGACTTCCTCAATGCCACAATAGATTCCACAACAGGCGTAGGGTTGTCAAGTTTACACTAACTTACATTAAGTTAGTAATAGAACTAGGCATTAAAAACACAATAAAAAGTAAAATACATACACAGTACATTCATTACTTACCTTAAAATATTTGTAGTCTTAATGTAGGGCATGAGGTGAGTAGTACTTATTTGAAGGAAGTCAGATGTAGGTAGCCGGTAGGTAGCCTGGGCTACATACATACACCTACCTACATAGCTACACAATAGTTAATGCAGCCCAGAGCCATATTATTACCATCGACGTACCAAGTTCACCGAGTTTAATCATTTCTAACAACTACCATTAGATGCCATCATAAACAAAGGGAGAGGTAATGAATAATTCATGCTGAGAATTGTAAACAAAAGCGTTATGTATTAAGGGCGGTGACTGGGCCAGACGCAGATTTATTCAGTTTTCTCTAATGCTCGACCAGAGAAAAAGTAATGTTTTCCCTCCACCGACTACCACCCCTCAATAGCATATAAACATTACATGCTATGTAACGTGTTTCTTATATAATTTTGAAGAAAATATCATAGATGAATTAATGAAAATGTCTATATTAACGTAAAATAGGACATTTAATGTGCCCAAGAGTGCCCGAGCGGATGTACAAAACCCGTGGTAAAATTTCGCCAAAAAGTGCTTGAAATCCGAATTGTACGATTTCCGCACCGGACGAAAACCGGGGTTCCACTGTATTATATTTTTAATTTAATTACCTTGCTCATATTTTCATTTTAGATTTAGTCATTTATTTATTCTATTTGTTTAATAAACATCTCTCAAGATTTTTTCTCTAGTAATTTTCTGCGGGGAAAGTATACCATCTAACTATTTGCATGATATCCACAATACGATATTTAGAAATTTTCTGTATACATTCAACACTCTGGGGATAAGAAGGTGAATCACCATAAACATCCTCATTTTATCCATTGCACAGAAGCAATTTTACTCATAATGGCAATGTCTACTCAATCAAGATCATGATTCTACACCAGGCGTACATACTGTTAACTGATAAGGAACATAAGCAAGAGAGAATGTTAATACAAGTAAAATACAGTAGATCTTAATTGTGTAATCCTTCATTACACTAAATCATTGCAATGCCAATTCTATAGTGTGACCCAGTGGCGGCTCGTCAAAAAATAGAATGGGTGGACTGCGTGACTGCAAGCCTCATAGAAAAGCATAATAAACGTTATTAAAGTAATAATTTTTTAAATTAAACTAAATTTAATGATAAGCGTTGACATATACATACCCATAGAGGTCGTCACAGTCCTGCTGATGGAGATGTGGCTAGCTGAGGTGATGTTACAACTATTTGAAAATAAAATCCGAGCGTCGATTTTTTGATGTCGCAAAATGGTTTATACCTTTTCATTAAAAGCTTTCATTTCTGTTATGTTTTCAATCAATATCATTGCTAGAGCAGTCAATCTTTCATTCGCCATTGTACTGCGGAAAAAAGTTTTGATTCTTTTCAAGGTTGCTTCTGCTGTTGTCATTGGAGTTATTAAAAATTTTAACAGCTTCACTGTTTCTAAAAATGTTGACTGCAGATGATTGTCATTTATCATCTCTAGCAAGTCAACAAATTTTTCCGATTTGCACAAATCTTCTCTTGAATACAGAACATATAGTTCAGTTCTCAATTTATCTTTTTCGAGCATGGAATAGGCTGCAACTGCATGCTCAAGTGCATCACTAGGGAAGTTTTCAGTATACATATGTTGAAAAATTACTCACTAGTAGTAACTGGCTAGCTTCCAAATGATTCGTTAAACTGAATCTCGTTCTACACTGCAATAAAATTACGTCACAAACCTCTTTTGCAGCGACTGCTTTATCTGTATTAAATTTTCTTCTCTCTGGTTCAGAAGGCATTGTGGAAGCATCACATTCATCTCTTAATTTCTGACCTGAAGAGGCAAAAGCTGTTGAAGTGGCATTAGCCTTAACTACATTAATATTTCTAGACTGAAGCTGAGAAAACATGTCAACCTGAGGCATCACTTTGGAAAAAATATTCAAATTCAGGATCACTCAGGATTCTCTTGATACCTGCTGCTGCAGATCCAGTATCTTTGAAGTTAAATGCTTCTAGAATAGTGCAACACTCAATCATTGCATCTTTCATCTCATGCACAGCATCAACTGTTCTGGTCTTGAAATTCCAAAGTGTTGCAGAAGGCCTTGGAATTCGACTGCCTGCAGTATTCTCCAATGCTTTCATTCTTTGCGGAGATTTTGAAAAAATGCTGGCATTCCTGACAAGCTGTTAAAAAATACTCGAACATTAGTATTCTGCCATGTCGCCTGCTGAAGAATAAAGTTTAGTTGGTGTGCAAAACAGTGTATAAAGTGAGCATTGGTATATACTTCTCTTACTTTAGTTTGCACACCTTTGTTGCCACCACTTAACACAGCTGCACCATCTTAAGTTTGAGCAATAAGATTATGCAGAAGATCACCAATTAAAATCTGCAGCTGTTTTAACAAAACACTTGACAATACTTCTGCTATTTGATTGGTTACGCTAAAAAATCCCCAGTCTCTCTCAACAGGTTTGCCTTGTAGCTCGTATCTTAGAACAATCACCATTTGTGTTTGTCATAAATATCCATTGTTTCATCACACATAACTGCCAAGTATTCAGCATTCTTCACTTCCTTGATTTTGTTTTTGCAAATTTCTAACAGATTCTAAAAGTTAATTTTGCATTGATTTTGATGTTCCTTTAAACACTGTAGCATTATGTATATGAGCATCTAAACTAGAATCCAAACTACAGGCAAAATCAACTGGGCCTCGAAATACACCTTGATTTTTGGAGCTCAAAGTTTCATAATGTCCTCTGAGAGGAAGCTCAAATTTGCCACAGAACTTTACGCAGTTTATAATTTTGGACAATACATTTCAGTCTTTTTTCAACCTCTTCATTGTGTTTTGCTATCAAAATCTTGTATGCTGAATCAATTTGAGCTGCAATGTTCACTTTACCCAGCATTGACAAATCAATAATAATGTTATTTATATGCTTGGATTGCACTGCTCATGTGCTTCTATTACTTTTTTGTGGTCAAATGCCTTCAAAGTCAGTCACGCCTTACTTCTTTGTACCTTAAATGAAGTCTCTCCACAAAATAGCAAGCATGGAAAATAGAATAAAGCATTCTTTTCATCACTGACGTTAAACTGGCGCATATATTCCTTGCTCCTTGTACTTTTTTGTAGAATGGATAAAACTGGTGTGTCATCTTTTTTCTTTTATCTTTACTTTTTCACTTAAAATCAACTGCGAAAAGTTAATATTTGTAAATATTTAACTGAGTTTACTCTAGTTTCCACTGCCATTGTTTATCAAATGGTAATTAAATTTATCTCTATTGAAAAGAATTTAAACGACCACCAACACCAATAACGGCCACGCATTACAACGCGCACATTCACAACGTAACAGACCGACTGCAACTGGGTGTGTGCTGCATCAAATGCAGCTCCTCGCTTCCAGATGTAACGCCAGTTATACCTATACTATCATACCACATCAAACTTCTATTTTTAATCATTTATCTCATTTCAACAAAAAAAAAAAAAATTCTCTTATAAATACATTGAAAACAACATACAACAGATTTTTCCTGTAATATATTTGTCAGTTGCAAATTATTTTAGCGTAAGGTTGATGAAGTCATACGTCTGGCAGTGAGCATCTGGGGTACTGCCGGTCTACAGCTCCTATGGACAAGCCGCCACTGGTGTGACCCCATATTTTATTTTCTCAAAGCAATAACCTTTGTTTAAGCATGATAAAAATACAAAAATAGCATCTTACATGCACTGTGCCACAGCCACCCACAGTCTTCTCATCGGTTAGTGGGCATATAACTCTGGAGCTTCATGACTACAGGTATCCCTCAACATTCGCGAGGGTTAGGGGATCAAGAGCCTCGTGAATGTTGAAAAATCGTGAATGTTTGGTGCCCCAATATATTGTAGGGAAATATAATACAATACTGCTTCCTTAACCTATTGAACCATGAACAATCATAAAACACAAATAAACATCGTAAAATAATGTACAGTGGAACCCCGGTTAACGAACACCCCGGAAATCGTGCAATTGCAAACCTGAATCTCAATATATCATACAACTGTATAGTAAAAGTAAAGGCAATTACCATTTACAAGGCATGACAGGTCCTACAACTTAGACCAATATTGTAGTCTTTGGAAGTGTATTTGGGTCTGAAATAGACTAACCTAAATGACATTTTTTCTTAAGTAAATTCGTTCAGTAATGGCACTTGAGCAGGCTTCTGCAATGATTTTTTTTCGTTAACCGGGTTCCACTGTACTATATACAGTGGTACCTCGAGTTACGAGGTCCCAAAATCGCCCTTTTATGTAAGTTTATTTGTTTAAATGCTTTTGTAAGTATATTTTTGGGGGTGTTAAAGGACTAGTCTATTTTACATTATTCCTTATGGGGATAAATTTGTTTGGTAATGGCACTTGAACAGCATTCTCGAACGAAAAAATATCGTAACTCGACTGTACATGTTATTTTGACATGAGCTGGCTGTGGAGGAAGGCCTGTAATAGTATAATTATACAATAAATATTTTATAGTGTTGTGAAGTGTCATGGGGAATCAAGTTACTGACACACTGCTTCTTCTCCCTCTGCTGTAGTTCTGCCCACTTTGTAATGATGCCAAATGTTGAATTAAATATGTATACATTAGAAAAAAATGAAGCTCCAACTTCATAACTATTTTAATTTGCATAACTCATATATTACAGAAAACAATAAAAAAGTAAAATACACATACAACGAGTTATGCTTACAGAAAAATACATTAAATTTACCATCTAACATTGTTACGAAGTGGGAGGAGCTATTGTAGGGAGGAGAGGCTAGCAGTAAGTCAGTGTCTGGCGAGTCGTCATAGGTGGTGGATGTTAGCCTTAGCGCTAATAAAATGTTGTATAATTACACTAATATTAGTAATAAAGGTTATCTATATTACATTCATTCCAAATTGATATCAGAAACATGATAAATACCCTAGAATTGTAATAAAGATGCTGAAATGAATAATATATGCCATATTATATGAGGGGTAAGAGAGCAGGCAGACCGCCACCATATGAGATGTTTACACATCAGGGTAAACATGCCTAAATCACTCTTGTTATAAGAACAAATGCAAAAATAGCATTTATTGTTTTTAGAATAATAATAATTTATAATAATTGATCTGGAGCACTTTAAATGCTATCAGTATTTAGTAGCTGACATTTAGAGCACTCCACAGCAATTATTAATTTATTATTATTATTTCCCTATAATATATTGTAAGGAAATAATAATAATAATAATAATTATTATATCCCTACAATATATTGTAGGGAAATAATAATAATAAATAATAATTACTGTGGAGTGCTCTAAATGTCAGCTACCAAATACTGATGACATTTAAAGTGTTCCAGATAAATTATAAATTATTATTATTCTAAAAATAATAAATGCTATTTTTGCATTTGTTCTTATAACAAGAGTGATTTAGGCATGTTTACCCTGATGTAAACACCTTTTATGGTGGCGGTATGCCTGCTCTCTTACCACTCATATCAATATAGCATATTTATCATTTCGATCATTTGATAAATTATAGATGATATTATTATCATTCATTACTTACTGCTTCCTTAACTTATTGAACCATGAACAATCATAAAACGCATGAAAACATAGTAAAATATTGTACTATATAGTACTACATACATGTTATACTGTAGTTTAATAACAAATAATGAACGCAGAAAACACTCAGTGAGTGAGTGAGTGGTGGGCGGGCTGGCTGCCGGGTCGAGGGAAGGTAGTAGGGACGCTCGGGTGGCGGGAAACTTAAATATGATTTGGTGGGTGGGAATTTGGCGGCCGGGAATTCGCGAATGTGTGAAGCCCGTGAAAGTGGAAAACGTGAATGTTGAGGGATACCTGTATAAACATAATTTTATGGATTTTATTAACTTTTCTTTATTTTCCTTTGCACTACATATTAATTATGGCACCCAAGAGGGCTGCCAGTGATACTGAGTCAGAAAAAGGCAAAAATGAGATACTAATCAAAAAAATAGAAAATAACTTGTGATGTTTATGTTTAGTATATAGCAAGTGTAAACTTTCAACCTTTGAAGCTTTTCTTCAACAGACAGTAAACCTTCTTTAGCATAATGCTTCCTAAGAACTGACGTGCAAAATAAAATTGCACTAAATGAAGTGAATGCTGTACATAAAGATTGACCAACTGCTTAATAACAAGATGAGCATCTGAAAAACTTTTCTAACACAAGTACAGTGGACCCTTGAATTTTGTGATTAATCCGTTCCAGAGAGTCCGCCGAAATTCAAAATTCACGATTTTCAAAACCATTTTCCCCCATAAGAAATAATGTAAATCAAATTAATCCGTTTCAGATACCCAAAAGTATTAAAAAATTTTTTTTACATGACATGTACATTTATCTACACAGAAAACAATGAAACATGAAGAATAAAACAATAACATGACACTTACCTTTATTGAAGAGTTGTTGATGTGTAAAAGACGGGAGGAGGGTAGAGGATGGAAGAGTTACTATTGTTTGGAAGGGAAATCCCCTTCCATAGACTTCAGGTACCATGTCCTTTTCCAGGGTTACTTCCCTTCTTTGTCTTTTACAGCCACAGTACATTTATTGCTTACATTAAAATATTTGTAGTCTTAATGTAGGGAGAAGTGTGTGTAGTATTTATTTGTAGGAATTCAGTGTAGGTAGCCTGTAGATGTAGGTACACGTATGTAGCCACCCCCCCCGGGCTACACTACACAGCCATATTATTACGATGTTCACTGAGTTTAATCATTTCTAACAACTACCTTTAGATGCCATCATAAACAAAGGGAGAAGTAATGAATAATTCATGCTGAGAATTGTAAACAAACGCGTATGAAGGGCATTTACTGCACCAGGTGCCAGATTCACAATTTTCTCTAACGCTGCATCAGAGAAAACGTAATGTTTACTCTCCACCCGACTCACCACTCGATAGCATATAAACATTGTATCAATGTTTATATGCTATATGATATGTAACGTGTTTCTTATATAATTTTGAAGAAAATATCATAGATGGATTAATGAAAATGTCTATATTAACCTTAAATAAGACATTTGTTTGAGCTTGGTGTGGGGAAGTACCCTAGCTGGTTTGTGTGGGGAAGTACCCTGGCTGTTTTGTGGGGAAGTACCCTGGCTGGTTTGTGTGGGGAAGTACCCTGGCTGGTTTGTGTGGGGAAGTACCCTGGCTGGTTTGTGTGGGGACGTACCCTGGCTGGTTTGTGTACTTCCCCACACCCTCCCTGGTGTGGGGAAGTACCCTGTCTGGTGTGTTCTTTCTTGAATTGTATCGTGTTTCTCGCCTTCTTTAGCAAAGAGCTGACACTAGGAGCTTTCTTTGGGCCCATGGTGGCTTATTTAGCAGTTTCAAGCACTAAAACGAATGAACTATTAAGAAATGTATCGTATGAATGCCTGAGGTGATTATCACTCGCCGAGATACAATGCCAGACTGACTGAATGGTGTTTGTGTGCCTGCAGCAGCTGGGAGGCCACTCGGACATGTTTCATACAACGGCAGATTTCTAAGCCAAATCACAAAAATCAAGCCAATATTTTGACAAAAAAAGTTGCAGATTTTCAAATTTCATGATATTCAAGGGGGACGAAATTCAAGGGTCCACTGTATTTGATACATGAAACCTGTTTTCCCACAAAAACCTGTTATAATCACAAAACCTGCTATAATCAAAGATGTATTCTAAAACTAAAATATTCTATTTGCATATTTAAACAATGAAATTAAAAAATGAACACTACTCACCTGAGGTCAGTTCAATTTTCTCGCACTGTGTGTATGCTCGGGGTTTTTCCAATGCAAAGTGATATATGTTGCAGTTTATCATTCATGTATTGTGATTTTGCATTTACTTGGTTTGTGTAAACTGGATTCCATTGTGCCTATGTATACGAAAATGCAGTAATTGTGTTCTATCAAACTAGAAAAAATTACTAACTGCTAGGCTTGTATATGGCCCAGACTGCCCCAAACACTGAATAATTAGGATAACTGAGCACCCACCATATAATTTTAATACTACAGGTTGGCCATCACTAATCCGGCATCATTGGGATCTGTAGTGTGCCGGATTAGTGAGTTTGCCAGATTACAGAGTGGTTAGGTTAGAATACACTTAATTAATCTATCAATAGAGACTCTTTCTGCTACATCTTCCTCAATTTCATCACTGCTTTCTCCTCCACTGGCTTGCTGCTGTGGATTTACAACCATCTGCACAATTTCTGAGTCAGTATAATGATGAAATTTGAAATTATACTAGCCGAAATTAGTGCCAGATTACTGATGGAACCGGGTAACTGATTGCTGGATTAGTGATAGCCGACCTGTATTTCATTAATTAAGTACAGTGGACCCTCGGTTTTCGTTCACCTCCAAACTCGAACAATTATGCAAGTGTATTTTCATAAGTGATTTTTTAAGTGTATTTTTGGGGGTCTGAAATGACTAATCTAATTTACATTTGTCCTTATAGGAACAAATTTGTTCAGTAAGGGCACTCAAACAGCATTCTGGAAAGAATTTTCAACGAAAACAGAGAGTCCACTGTACTATATCTTAAAATAACTTGCCACACCTACATAATAAGCATCTCAACTTCACATTTCAATTATGGCAAAATCTGTGCTCAAGTTTTGTTGACTTGGGGTCAAAAATCTTAACCCCTAAATTGTTCATGGCATACCAGTACAGTGGTACCTTGACTTAGGAGTGCCTCAACTTACAAGTTTGCCGAGTTACGAGCCGTCGCTCGGTTGATTTTTTGCTTTGAATTGCAAGCCAAAATCTGAGTTACGACCGAGCTTCAGATACACCGCCACTAGTTGGCACAGCGAACGCCACAACAGTGCACATGGTTACCTCAATGTGGCAGCATCTCTCTTGTGTTGTACTTGCATTTGTGCAGTTTTGTAAAATTTATTTTTTCTAACCATGGGTGTTAAGAAAGTAAGTGCAAAGGACAGTGCTGAGAATAGGATGATGATGTCCATTGAATTAAAGCATGATATCATAGAAAAACAAGAGCCAGGTATGCGTGAAGTCAACTTGGTGAGGCAGTACAAGCGTAGTATGTACTTCGTGCCTTCTCTGTGAGAAGGCACAAGGCATTTACGCTGATTTACTTTGGAGATATTCACACAAAACATATGCTGATCTCCTGACTCAAGGCAAAAAAATCTGAGAAAATCGCTTTTGTTTCAGTTTTTCCTTATGAAACTAGTGATCGTGTGCAGTTAGTCTCACAAACACTCCATTTTTCCTACAATAAGACCTCAGAAGGGCAAGAATGGGAAGATATGGTCAGAGCGATAATTATTTTTACCTCAGGAGTGGCCACCACCACTCATCCCATAATGACATTTTATTCATTCTAGAGTACAGTGGTACCACGAGTTTCGTACAGCTCCCAGCTCGAACAATTATGAAAGTCTATTATTGTATACAAGTGGTTTTGTAAGTGTATTTTTCGGGGTCTGAAACAGACTAATCTAATTTACATTATTCCTTATGGGAACAAATTCGTTCGGTAACAGCACTCGAACAGCCTTCCGGAACGAATTATGTCTGAAACTCAGGGTACCACTGTACATATATATATATACAGTGGTACCTTGAGTTACGATATTTTTTCGTTCGAGAATGCTGTTCAAGTGCCATTACCAAACGAATTTATCCCCATAAGGAATAATGTAAAATAGACTAGTCCTTTTACACCCCCAAAAATATACCTACAAAAGCATTTAAAAATAAACTTACATAAAGGGCGATTTTGGGGACCATCGTAACTCGAGGTACCACTGTATACGTATATATATATATATATATATATATATTTTTTTTTTTTTTTTTTGTCTTATAGGTAGTAGGTTGGTAGACAGCAACCACCCAGGAGGTACTACCGTCCTGCCAGGTGACTGTGAAACAGAAACCTGAAACTGTTTTACATGATGGTAGG
>WNWK01014239.1:0-52152 GCA_009830355.1 Cherax destructor | reverse complement strand
GGACAGCCTGGGGACATGGGGCCTCAGAGTTATATAAAGCTGTACATTACCCTTTTTGTGAGAAAAAGGGAGGCAGCGTTCAGCACATGCCAATGATTTGATACCCAACTCGCTAAAGTCACAATGTTGAAGGCCGAGAATGGCTGGACACCCCAGACCAGGCTAGCCAGCCCCAAGATAATACCTGTAAAAAAAAAATATGATAAAATTGACAGTCTAAATATGTCAGGATGACAGAGCTATAATTGCTCCAAAAATGATCTCTACTGCTACACTTGAAAAATTGGGATAAAATTAATTAATGTAACTTTCCTCCGGGCCCTGGGTGGGTTCCAAATGTGGTGGAAGGGGGGGAGTGGGGGAGCTACGGCGATCTAAATGACAGGTAATATTACTGCGCTTGTTCCAAATCCACCCATCCTCATCTTCAGGAAATTTTAGATACCGAAGGAGACATTCAGTTGGGCTAACCAAAAATGAAAAGTAACATCGTATTTACTATAGAGGTTCTTTTCAATTTTTCATTATTTGAAATTCAAAAAAACATACTAAAAATGGGCATATTACAAAAATTTTCTGGGAAAGCCAACAGTCACTCATATCGGTATACAATACTTGGGGCCCTTGGCGTTACCTTTCTGAAAATGGTATGAATTAAAAATGCACATAAACTGAACTGATGAACATATTGGGAAAAAAAAGTTACTTTTCGATTAGACCCAAAAAGCCAACCAAATTTTGTATAGGTCTAAAAATTGAAAAAAAAAAAAAATAAAATAATGTAATTGTATGGGCTGTGTAATGTGTTTTTTAATATAAGATTTACAGCTACAAAATTACATAAAAAATTTACCTTAAATTCTGGGTGTGATGAATGTCAATGGTTTTAATGGGGGGGAGGGATGGTGTGGCCACTGGGCTGAGGTGGAAGGTTGTGGATCATTAGCTGAGGTGGAGGGTTGTGGATTGAACCGGTGGGGGGTGAGGCTCTCACACTAATGTCAATGGTTGTACTGGAGTACCGAGAAATTCTGTAATGCATCTCTGGTCTCTTTTACCCTGCAATACTTTATACAGCTGATGGTAAAGCATCATTAGCTGCTCTAGACCCCATTTTAGAGCAGTGCTTCTAGATTTGTCAGGTTTCTTTAGAGTGAAAAAATCTGAACCTTCACCAATAATATGGAACTGCTTATGCAACTGTTGCAGTGTTAACTGTTTTTCTTCTTCATCTTCCTCTGCTATCTACCTCCCTTATACTATCTGGGAATTCATCTGGTCTTCTTTGTTCAACATCTTCTAACAGTTCATTTACATCTTCCTGTATATCTTCAAAACCTTCACTTGTATATCTTCAAAACCTCCACTTGTATATCTTCAAAGCCTTCTCTTTGCCAGTTGAACAATTTCCTGCACCTGGCTCTCAACTGAGAAAATTATTATTATTATAATCAAAAGAAGCGCTAAACCACAAGGGTTATACAGCGCGGCTCAACTGAGAAAAAATCTGTAAAACTATTCACCACACTAGGCTACAATTTCCCCCAGCATGCATTTAATGTTGATCCAGGCACTTCATTACATACACTTTTTTATGTACTTGATGGCATCTGCAATGTTAAATTTATGCCAAAACTCTGGCACTCCAAGCTCAGTCACCATCCACTGCTTCAACAAGTTTCTGCACCACTTTTCATATGTAGTTACACTTTCATGTCCTAATAGTTCCATGATCCAATGGTTGTATTAAAGATATTGAATTTGGTGGTAAAAATACAACCTTTACATGTGGATGCACATCCACCAAAGATTCTGGATGAGTATAGAAATTATCAATAGTGAAGAGAATCTTGAATGCAAGGTTCTTGTTGCACAGGTAAAACATGACTTCAGGAATAAAGTGATGCTTAAACCAGTCGATAAATAATTCCTTTTTCATCCAAGCTGACTGGTTTGACCTCCAAAAAGATGGTAAGGTGGTTTTTATCTATACCTTTTAAAGCACGGAAAGTCTTGGCGTGGTAAATAACCATAAGCTTACTCTGAAAACTGCCTAATGAATTACCACAAAGTGAGAAGCTGAAGTGATCCTCTCCTTGCTGATGCGATTTCTTGTTGACTTTTTTTTTTTCTTTTTTTCAACAAGTAGGCCGTCTCCCACCGAAGCAGGGTGACCCAAAAAGAAAGAAAATCCCCAAAAAGAAAATACTTTCATCATCATTCAACACTTTCACCACACTCATATATATCACTGTCTTTGCAGAGGCGCTCAGATACGACAGCTGAGAATAGTCCCTCCCAGCTGTCACTATCCAGAACCCTCCTTTAAAGTGCAGGCATTGTACTTCCATTTCCAGGACTCAAGTCCAACTAAATCAATTAACTGGTTTCCCTGAATCCCTTCACAAATGTTACCCTGCTCACACTCAAACAGATCATCAGGTCCCAAAAACCATTCGTCTCCATTCACTCCTATCTAACACGCTCACACATGCTTGCTTGAAGTCCAAGCCCTCGCCCACAAAATCTCCTTTCCCCCTCAATCCAACCTTTTCTAGGATGACCCCTACCGCCTTCCTTCCCTAAGATTTATACGCTCCAAGTCATTCTACTTTGATCCATTCTCTAAATGACCAAACCACCTCAACAACCCCTCTTCAGCCCTCTGACAAATACTTAGTAACTCCACCTTCTACTAATTTCCACATTCCGAATTTTCTGCATAATATTTACACACACATTGCCCTTAGACAGGACATCTCCACTGCCTCCAGCCTCCTCCTCACTGCAGCATTTGCAACCCATGCTTCACACCCATATAAGAGTGTTTGTACCACTATACTTCGTACATTCCCTTCTTTGCCTCCATGGATAACGTTTTTTGTCTCCACAGATACCTCAACGCACCACTCACCTTTTTTCCTTCATCATTTCTATGGTTAACCTCATCCTTCATAAACCCATCCGCTGACACGTCAACACCCAAATACAGTGGACCCCGAGTTTCGTAAACCCCGAAATCGTACAATTATGTAAGTATAATATTGCAGTTCTTGTGGAAGTGTATTTTTGGGGTCTGAAATAGACTAACCTACGGACATTTTTCCTTAAGGGAGTAAATTGTGCAAAAGGCGCTTGAGCAGACTTCAGGAGTGAAGTTTTACGAAACTCAGGGGTCCACTGTATCTGAAAACATTTACTTCTTCCATAATCCCTCTCCAATGTGATATCCAATTTTCTTTATTTAAATCGTTTGATACCCTCATCACCTTACTCTTATCTATGTTCACTTTCAACTTACCTTTACACCCCCTCCCAAACTCGTCCACTAACCTTTTCAACTTTTCTTTAGAATCTCCCATAAGGACAGTATCTCAGCAAAAGTAACTGTGTCAACTCCCATTTGCTTTTAATTCCCCATAATTTAATCCCACCCCTCTCCCCAACACCCCAGCATTTACTTCTTTTACAACCCCATCTATAAATATATTAAACAACCATGGTGACATTACACATCCCTGTCTAAGACCTACTTTTACCGAGTAATCTCCCTCTCTCCACACCTCTAACCTGAGCCTCACTATCCTCATAAAAAATCTTTCAGCCTTCAGTAACTTACTACCTATTCCATACACTTGCAACATTTGCCACATTGCTCCCTATCCACTCTATCATATGCCTTTTCTAAATCCATAAATGCAATGAAAAATTCTTACCTTATCTAAATACTGTTCATATATGCTTCACTGTAAACACTTGATCTACACATCCCCTACCCACTCTAAAGCCTCCTTGCTCATCTGCAATCCTATCTCTCTCTTACCTCTAATTCTTTTAATAATAACCCTGCCATACACTTTACCTGGTATACTCAGTAAACTTATTCCCTATAATTCTTACAATCTATTTTATCCCTTCCCTTTATATAAAGGAACTATACATGCTCTCTCCAATCCTAGGTACCTTCCTCTTTCATACATTTATTAAACAAAATACCAACCACTCCAACCCTATATCCCTCCTGCTTTTAACAGTTCTGTCATGATCCCGTCAGTTCAGCTGCTTTACCCCCTTTCATTCTATGTATGCCTCACGCACCTCCCCCACACTCACATCCTGCTCTTCTTCACTCCTAAAGATGTTACCTCCCTGACCAGTACATGAATACCACCTCCCTTTTTTCATCGACATTTAAAGTTCCTCAAAATATTCCCCATCTACCCAATACCTCAAGCTCCCATCTACTAACTCCCTACTCTGTTTTTAACTGACAAATCCATTCGTTCCCTAGGCTTTCTTACCTTGTTTATCTCACTCCAAAATTGTTTCTTGTTTTCAGCAAATTTCTTGACAGAGCCTCTCCCATTCTTTCATCTGCTCTTCTTTTGCACTCTCTCACCACTCTCTTCACCTTTCTTTACTCCATATACTCTGCCTTCTATTAACATTCTGTTTTGTAAAAACCTCTCTAGTACCTTTTCTCTTTTATCACACCCCTTTACTTCTTCATTCCACCACTCACTCCTCTTTCCTTCTGCACCCACCCTCCTATAGCCACAAACTTCTGCCCCCACATTCTAATACTGCATTTATAAAACTATCCCAACTCTCTTCAACCCCCCACTACTCATACTTGCACTAGCCCACCTTTCTGCCAATAGATGCTTATATCTCACCCTAACTTCCTCCTCCCTTAGTTTGTACACTTTTACCTCTCTCTTACTTGCTGTTGCCATTTTCTTTTTGTCCCATCTACCTTTTACTCTAACTGTAGCTACAACTAAATAATGATCCGATATATCCATTGTTTTGTCAGCATTAAATACTTGCTGTGGCTTGTAGTCACCTTCAGAAACAATTTCCTGAAACTCTGCATGGAAATTCCCTGCAGCAGTGTGCAAAGCAGAAGCATTTTCATTGGATAACTTAATATTATGCAACCGACTGTGCAATTTGAACTTGTGGAACCCCTTGTACTTAACAAGAACTCTTGTTCTGGGATTCCTTTCTCATCACACACTGTTTTATAATACTGTAAGACTTTTTATCCTAATTAAGATTAAATGGTGCACCTTTTTCTTTTTGTCTTTTTGCTCAATCAACTCATTCAATACTATTCTGTCTTCTTTAGCTTTTCTGATCTCTATCATTCTTTTCAGGGGGTCACAACCTGAGTTACTTACATCACAAGCTCATATCTTTGCCTCATTTAGGCTATAGACATGCAGCATCTCCATCACACGTACACCACCCTTGAGCTTATCTAATACAGTGGAACCCTGAGTTTCGGCCACACCGAGTATCGGCCTAATTTTGTCCTGACTTTCGGCTGTTGCCCCAAGTTTCGGCCGGCGTACCAGACCTGTCCGCCTGCTCACGCTTGCATGCCTCCCCGCACAGGCGTCATGAGACAGTCTAGCTTTGTTTATCCTTGAGTGAACATTACCCTGCACACTCATCCAAATATTTCACAATAAATTCATTGTGTTTAGTGCTTGTTTATTGATTGTGACTGTGAAATAAGCCACCATGGGCCCAAAGAAACTTCATAGTGGCAGCCCTATGGTAAAGAAAGTGATAAACACGATAGAATTGAAGAAAGAAATTGTAGCAAAGTACCAAAGTGGAGGAGGAAGAGAGAAGGGAGAATGTGCCTTCTTCAGTGATTCTACGATATGTACGATACTAAAGCAGCACAAGTCGATAAAGGCTATAGCACCAGCCAGCGATAAAGTGTAGCATTAACAGTGTAGCAAGTAAGTTAAGCGATTAATCGATAGGAAAAGGACAACACGAAACTGACTCCTCCAATGTTGTTGGAGTTATATAGGGCGACTGACAACACTGCCGTCTCTGGCGGCCATCACCTCCACTATGTAAGGCTTATCTTTCAGTGGCCCTTATACACCCAACAGCAAACAACACTCGTCGGTTAGGGAGAGAGACATATGACATATTTTATTCATTCTAGAGTATATATCATGTTTCTATGTTATTAATATTGTTTATTGTCATATTAGATGAATTGTTGCAATTTCATATCATCATATTGTCATTTAAAATCTTATAGTATCATCATTTTCTTAATTTGAAATAAAATATATATCTAGAAGAAACTCTAAAAACTATTTCTAGTATTGTTATTATACTAGTATAGCATCAACATACTGTAATTTGAAATAAATTATACAACTAGATTAAACTCAACCAATTTCTCTTGTATTGTCTTTTAATAGTATGTATAACCATATAATAATTTAAATAATACAGAACTAGAATAAACTCAATCAATTTCTTTAGCATTAAGTACTTAGTGAATAAGTCTCTAGAATAAACTGCCCCTAATGCCATGGCATGCCAGTGGCTCTCCTTGCATTACAGTTTTATAATTGTAACTACCAATAACATTGTACACTTGTAACATGCATTGAAATAAAAATTATTATTATTATTATTATTATAAATAAGCCGTGTCATATTGAAGGACTATCTTGTCCTGCCTCCAAACAAACTCTCTTGCCTCTCACATATGCCAACAAGTGTCTTCAGTAATGATAAAACTGATTTAAATGTTCATTTATCCATTAAAATTAGTGCTTTATATTTATTTCTCATTGTTTTCTGTATGTAATGCTATAGTATTTATTCTTTAAAAAATGAATTTTTTGTGAATATTTTTGGGTGGAACGGATTAATTGTATTTACATTATTTCTTATGGGAAATATTGCTTCGACTTTCGGCAGCTTCGAGTTTAGGCCTAGCTCCTGGAACGGATTACGGCCGAAACTCGGGGTTCCACTGTATCTCAATTTTCTTTGAAACACCATGACTTTCACACTGATGCTTATTCTTTGCACTTCCAGGATCACTTACATTCCTCTTGGGTGCTATGGTTACTATTTAGAGATAAGATATACGTAATGATGAAAAGATCAAAAGTTGATTTTCTAACACAGTTCGAGTATGGTATTGAACACATAAATGAAACACTAGGTAAGGAAGGTTGTGCACATTATGTAGGACTCCCCATAAGACAACGGACTCACCCTGAGGCTCGCTATAAAATGGAGGGAAAAGAACGTGGTGTGTGCTACATTTTCCCCTTCATGTACTCTTCTGTGTATACTGATATTTATCTCATGTTCACTGAAAATATACTGCAATTTTGCAACCATGTTAAGGTGCAAATGTGGTAACAAATCATGTGTTATCCAACAGTCTACTGTACTTTAGCCTTCGCTCATTAACCATGACCACACTTAATGAGTTAGACAATTTCTACAGTATAACACTTCAAATATTTGCTAATGCATCAAAAAAAATTTATAAACAAATGCAAATTTATTTTTTCAATGAAGGGACTTGTCTTAAACCCATTGGCTAAGCACAGTAATACATCGATTTAATGGACTCCCATTAAACAGAGTTCAGATTGAATGGACAAAATCTGTGAGAGAACAACATCCAGAAGCAATGGACAAGTCCATTAAATCCAGAATTGTCAGTTATTCTAATGGTCATTTAGAATTTGACAAACTTTGTCCATTAAATCAGAATGGTCCATTATTTTAACAGGCATTTCCAAATTTAACAGACACAGTCCAAGGGAATATAAATCTGTAGTACAAAGAAGGCGGAGTAGGGGTCATCCTAGGAAAGGATGAAGGTTAGGGGGTTAAAGAAGGTTTTGTGTGCAAGGGGCTTACATATCTAGCAAGTGTGCATGAGCGTATTAGATAGAAGCAAATTGAGGCAGGTGATTTTTATGACTTGATGTGCTGTTAGTGTGAGCAAAGTAACATTTATGAAGGGATTCTGGGAAACCGGTTAGCCGGACTTAGAGTCCTGGAGGTGGGAAGTACAGTGCCTGCACTCTGAAGGAGGGAGGTAGAGATATATCGCAGTTTTTGAACGGTAGTGTAGGCATGCCTCTGGCGAGACAGTGATGGAGTGAGTGATGATGAAAGTATTTCTTCTTTTTTGGGTCTTACTGCCTCAGCGGGCAACAGTTGATGCATTAATAAAAAAAAAAGGTCCATTAAATCCAGAATTATCCATTACTGTTGTAGTCTGCTGGTTAAATTTATTTACAGATTAAACGAACATACCCTGAAGGTTTTAAGCACTAGAAAATGTTAATAGCACTAAGGTTAAACAGATTTAACAGATGAAAAAGCATATACAATACATTATTGGTTATTTTTGTGAGCACTGAACACACACAAATGGCACACCTCCCTGGCTACCTAAATGATACTTCTAGTGAGGAACAGCAGCAGATTAACCTTTTCAGGGTCCAGAGGCCAAATCTCAGAGTTGACAGCCAGGGTCCAAGAATTTTCAAAAAAAAAATTTGTTTTTTTGCTTGTGAAATGGTAGAGAATCTTTTTCTGAAGGTAATAAAGCAAAAAGTACGAAATTTGATGGAAAACTGACGAAATTACGCTCTCGCAAATTTTGATGCATCAGCGAGTTACACATCAGCGATTTTGCCGACTTTGTCTCCCATTTTAGGCCAATTACCTTATTCCAGTCGACCAAATGTTTAGCTATTTAGCTAGTATTACTTCTATTTTATTGATTGAGCACAAGAAATCACCCAGTCAATTGCTTCAACTACCCAATAAAGTGATCGGAAATTGGTAATTTAGCCAATTTAACACAAAGTTCAAAATATTCCAATTTCAAAATAGGATCCAGAATAAACAATGCAGGCATTCCTGGCACTAAACTAACATTTCCTCTGTTCATTAGTTATGTTTTCAGGCTTTACAAATGAATTCCATTTTAATTTTTTATTCACATTATGAATTTCTATTCACACCAAAAAATAGAAGATTTACTGTTATACAATGTTGTAATAGTTGTATAAATAATATCAGCACATTCGTGAATGTATATTAGACCCACCAGCTGATGTGTATTAGACTCGTGACAACATTTGTTTACTCTTGAACATCGGCAAAAATTGAACATTTCCGCTACTTTGAGCTCAGTTTCAAGCCATTTTCAGTACTAAAACCAATCAAAATCATCTCTATTTCTGTAATATATCTTCCATTCTACCAAATGAGACCAAGAAATCGCTAATACAACTACAAAAAACATAAGAAAAAACACCGCAAAGTCGCTGTTTTAATCCAAAATTACGGTTGCAGTTTTTTTTCTCATTATGCATTGCGTGCAACAGGATTTGTTTTATGTGGTGCACACTTACCACATAGATGTGTTCTCTCATATCTAGGCCCAAATTTACCACTCACAGGTTATCTGAGCGAGCTGAGCTCAAGCCGTAGTTCTACGGTTTGGACCCTGTCTTCAAAGCCATAGAACTATGGGACAGACCCTGAAAGGGTTAAAGCAGCTCATTAGGTACAACTTTCCTTGGCACCGAGTTAAGTCGATCACTGCTGGCTAAACAATTTTCAAGAGGGAAATAAGAAATGGGGTTGTAAGAGAAGTGAATGCTGGAATGTTGGATGGAGAGAGAAAGGAAGAGAGGCATATTTAAAAGATAATGAATCTAATATACACTGAGAGTTGTGAAAGCAATATTAAACTGTGATGCCTGTACCTGTCTGGAAAGGCACCCAGAGAATGAGTGACACTGACTTTCTTAACACTGGATTGCCCTACCTAGGTGAGAAGTAGCACACAAGATTTTTTTGTTTTGAAATATATAGAAAAGTAATTACATACTTCTATTGGAGCACTTTCATCCAAGAGAGCACTGGAGGATGACTGGGACTTCAGAAGAGGAATGGCACCAAACCTATGAAGTACAGGCAAGAGAGGAGCACTGGTCCCATGACTGCTAACACGGTTATCAACCTGGCAAAATGTAGATAAGTATGGTAACCAATAGCATAAACACAGTCAATGAAATCCAAAACCCACAAGGAGACAGGAATGAAAACACAGATCCTGAAAGGTGCATACATACATATACATATACATTATTTTAAACACGTCGGCCATTTCCCACCGAGGCAGGGTGACCCAAAAAGAAAGAGAAAAACTTTCATCATCATTCAACACATTCACCATCACTCATACATAATCACTGTCTTTGCAGAGGTGCTCAGATACGACAGTTTAGACGTCCCTCCAAACTGCCTATATCCTAAACCCCTCCTTTAAAGTGCAGGCATTGTGCTTCCTATTTCCAGGACTCAAGTCCGGCTAACCAGTTTCCCTGAATCCCTTCACAAAATATTTCCCTGCTCACACTCAAACAGATCATCAGGTCCCAAAAACCATTCATCTCCATTCACTCCTCTATCTAACACGCTCATGCACTCTTGCCCTCTCCCTCCAACCTTTTCGGGGACGACCCCTACCCCGCCTTCCTTCCCCAATAGATTTATACACTCTCCAAGTCATTCTACTTTGTTCCATTCTCTCTAAATGACCAAACCACTTCAACAGCCCCTCTTCAGCCATCTGACTACTACTTTTAGTAACTCCACACCTCCTAATTTTCACACTACAAATTCTCTACATAATATTTACACCACACATTACCCTTAGACAGGACATCTCTACTGCCTCCAGCCGCCTCCTCGCTGAAGTATTTACAACCAAAGCTTCACACCCATATAAGAGTGTTGGTACCACTATACTTTTGTACATTCCCTTCTTTGCCTCCATGGATAACGTTCTTTGTCTCCACAGATACCTCAATGCACCACTCACCTTTCTTACCTTCATCAATTCTATGGTTTACCTCATCCTTCATAAACCCATCCACTGACAAGTAAACTCCCAAATATCTGAAAACATTCACTTCTTCCATCTCCCTCCCTCCAATGTGATATCCAATTTTTCTTTATCTAAATCATTTGATACCCTCATCACCTTACTCTTTATCTATTTTCACTTTCAACTTTCTACCTTTACACACCCTCCCAAACTCGTCCACTAACCTTTGCAATTTTCTTTAGAATCCCTGTGCATTTGGGATATTCTAAAGAAAAGTTGCAAAGGTTAGTGGATGAGTTTGGAAGGGTGTGTCAATGTAGAAAGTTGAAAGAGAACATAATACACACAATCCCTCAAGCATATAGTGCTCGAAGGTATTTTATACCTGATTTCTGCCAGAATCCCACAGCTGCAACAGGAGAGTAATGACGGTCAATAAAGTTGATAATGTAGCTCGCTGAAGTGCCAAGTGAAGCAGAAGAGAGAGTGCCATGTGTCGATCTCCAAGTGGCACACGAGTCATGCTACCACCACCTGACCCTGTCAAGATACGTATAATTGTCAATGGCAGCAAAACCTAGACATGTTGCAAGATGATTAGTATGTACAGCAGACCCCTTATATTACATGGATTTATATGGCATGTTTTGGTTATTACACTATTGAAAAATTGCGGTATAATTTTATACAACACTTCATAAAATTAACTTAACACGGTTCAGTTTGCGGGAGGGAAAAAATCTGGAGCGTCGCACGCAGGAAGGAAGTCTGAAAAAGTGTGTGTTCAGCACTGGCTGGTTCCACAACTTTAAGTTGCATAATAAGTTACATAATATTAAGTTTTCTGGTGAAAGTGCTTCAGCTGATCATACAGCAAAAAGTAATTTCCTTCTGAATTTCAGGAAAATCTTTCTGAGGGGTGGCTATGAGCCACATCAAGTATTTAATGTTGATGAGAAGTGTTTTTTGGAAGAAAATGCCACCAAGAGAATAGTGCACCAGGCTTCAAGGCAGAGCTCAATGCACAAATACAAAGGACCCAGATAACAGAAGATGAAGAAGAACCTGAAGAAATACAGTTACGTGAGCTGTTCCATGTTGCTGCTAAACTAGCAGACTTTTTCACTGAAGAGAACCCTGACAAATCTAGAAGCAGTGCTTTGAAACAGGGTCTAGAGCAACTGATGATGCCTTACTGTCAGCTGTATAATGTACTGCAGGGTAAAAGAAGCCAGAGATCCATTACAGAATTTATACATACTCCAATACAACCATCGACTTCAGTTCCAGAACCTCAACAATCCACTTTTGCCAACAACCAACAACCATCCACCTCAGCCCAGTAGGTCCACACCATACATCATTCTCTTCACAATCACTGACATACACCAGCAGCCACAATTTAAGGTAAATAATAATATTTCTGTTGCATTTGTAGTCTTAAGAAACAAAAACATTATCATTTTTATTTTTGTAAGATCTGGATGTCAAAAAAAAGTTGTTTGGCCTTTCAGGGGTCCAAGGAACGCAACCCTATTTTTCCCATAAGTTCTTCAGTTTATCTAACATGACATTTTCAGGAACATAACTACCGTGTAATATAAGGGTCTACTGTACTTTGATGTAAGGTTATAATTACGTATTATCAAAAACAGGATGATTCGATCGTGCAACTCAGTTATTTATAGTTGTGGTGATATAATTTGTTGTTACAACAATGACCTACATAAAAGCCATATAAAAGAAAAAGTGCTACATAAAAGCCATATACATAAAAGAAGAAAAAGTCGAAGAAAGGGAGGAAGGAAAGAAAGGAGGCAGAGAAAAGGTAGGAGAAATAGGGTAAGAGGAAGAAGAGATGGAGGGAAAAACAGAGGGAAGAGGAGGAAAGGAAAGGAAAGGAAAGCAGGACGAGGAAAGAAAAGAAAGGTAGAGGAAAAAAACATGATAAGAAGTGATGTACTGTAATACAAGAAAAAGATCAGAAGAAGAAAAAACAAAGCTGGGAAAGTAAAAAGGAAGAGGTAATAAAAAACAAATAAAGATAACAAATATGAATATAGAATTTCCTGAAATGCTGCCCACTTACCTCCAGGAACTTGGCTGAGGACAACAGATGTGAGGAATTTTTGTGATCTTTCAACAACATCAAGCCAAACTGATGACACAGTGGACTCATCAAACAACGTTGCTTCAGGCAGTGTTTCTAAAGCTTCTAGTGATTCCTAAGAAAAAAAGAGCAATGTTTTGTAAAGTAGTAGTAAAGTAAAGTAAATTTTATTTCTTTGCAATTATACATAGATACTGGTAGTTACAATCATAAACTGAAGTGCAAGGAGAGCCACTGGCATGCCATGGCATTAGGGGCAGCTTAATCTAATGACTTATAGACTAAGTACATAATACAAGAGAAATTGATTGAGTTTATTCTAGTTATATACAGTAGACCGTCATTTAGCACGATAGTTACGTTCCTGAAAAAGTCGTGTTAGATCATTTCGTGTTAAATAATTAGGAGAACTTATGGGAAAAATAGGGTTACGTTCCTGGGAGTCCCCAAAAAGCCAAACAAGTTTTTTTTAGACCAACAGATCTTACAAAAATAAAAGTGAATATGTAATTGTAGTTCATTATCGTGATGTATTATGTTGTTTTTACTGCTTAAGACTACAAATGTAACAAAAATAATAGTATTTACCTTAAATTGTGGGTGCTGGTGTTTGTGGATGATTGTGAAGAGAGTGGAGAGTTATGCTGTGGCCCTACTGGGCTGGGGAGGTGGATGGTAGAGTTCTGGTACTGAAGTCGATGGTTGTACTAGTGTCATAACTTTAAGTCATCAGTCAGTCAGTACAGTCAAGTCATTCAGTCATAAGTCAGTCAAGTCATTCAGTCAGTCAAGTCATCAGTCAGTCAGTCAGTAAGTCAGTCAAGTCATTCAGTCAGTAAGTCAGTCAAGTCATTCAGTCAGTAGTCAGTCAAGTCATTCAGTCAGTAAGTCATCAGTCAGTCAGAAGTCAGTCAGTCATTCAGTAATCAGTCAGTCAAGTCAGTCAAGTCATTCAGTCAGTCAAGTCAGTCAAGTCAGTCAAGTCATTCAGTCAGTAAGTCATCAGTCAGTCAAGTCAGTCAGTCAGTAAGTCAGTCAGTCAAGTCATTCAGTCAGTAAGACAGTCAAGTCATTCAGTCAGTAAGTCAGTCAAGTCATTCAGTCAGTAAGTCAGTCAAGTCATTCAGTCAGTAAGTCAGTCAAGTCATTCAGTCAGTAAGTCAGTCAAGTCATTCAGTCAGTAAGTCAGTCAAGTCATTCAGTCAGTAAGTCAGTCAGTCATTCAGTCAGTAAGTCAGTCAGTCAGTCAGTCAGTCAGTCAGTCAGTCAGTCAGTCAGTCAGTCAGTCATTCAGTCAGTCAGTCAGTCAGTCAGTCAGTCAGTCAGTCAGTCAGTCAGTCAGTCAGTCAGTCAGTCAGTCAGTCAGTAAGTCAGTAAGTCAGTCAATCAGTCAAGTCACTCAGTCACACAAACTTATGTTTACCTCTTTTTATGTGTACAAAGTAACACTTCATTACAGCCACAGGTTATGTCTTGTCTAATATCTTTTTCTTCATTAATTCTAAGGCTTAAATGCTTATACCTTTTCTTGCCACTTTGATTGCTTGGCAGATACAAGATATATTAATTTAAAGATCAAAACACAAGTCACTCTCTCAGAGGACTTTTTTTTGACACGTATGAAATACGTACGAATGCTGGGATGGTGAGGTCCAGGGTGGCTGGCTGGGGATGGCCAGTGGTGTCCCCCGCTGAAAACAACAAGGCTGCTTGTGGGAATGGTTATTTGTTTTTCCTTCCCGCAAACTGTAAGTAAGTTTATTCAGGTATACACAGATACAGTTACGAAGATTATCATACATAGCAGCATATGTGTAGAGAACCTAAGATAACCCAAAAAAGTCAGAGTGACTTATTTCCTTTGTCTGACTTTTTTTGGGTTATCCTAGGTTCTCTACACATATGCTGCTATGTATGATAATCAATGTAACTATACTTACCTAATTGTGGTTGCAGGGGTCGATACTCAGCTCCTGGCCCCGTGTATCTGAATAAACTTACAGTTTGCGGGAAGGAAAAACAAATTCCCTTTTCCTCTAAGCACAAGGATTTGGCTTACACTTGAAATCACCTGATGCATTACCAAAAAGGAGCAAGGTGAAGCGATCCTTTGCTGTCTTGAAGCCTGGTGCACTTTTCTCTTGCTGACTGATATAAGTTCATGTTGGCATTTTCTTCCAGAAAACACTTCTCTCGTCAGTATTAAGCACTTGATGTGGCTCACAGCCACCCTCAGTAGGACCCCCACTGACTCAATGGTTTAACCCACCACGGGCTACCGTGCGTTCAAAATTTTTTCCACTCCCGTGAACCGTGTAATATCATTCTTACATCGTGTTAGATAATAATGTGCCGCAATTCTTCAATCGTGCAATACCTGTAACGTGTAACATAATCTCGTGCTAAATGACGGTCTACTGTATTTTATTTCAAATTACAATATGATGATATTATACTGTTAAAATTGTAACAAGTGTTTAGGAGGATGGTAATATAAACTTGAGATTATCTTAAGGAAAATAACATTGAGCATTTTTGAAAGTAGTTTACAGTATGAGTATTTAGTTTAGGGTGAGTAGGTGGTTTTTGAGAAGAGTCTTAAATTGATTTTCAGACAAGGTTATCCTAATATTTACTGGTAATGAATTCAAGATTCTGTTGCCCTTTATGTGCACAGAATTTTTACATTGGTTGGTATGGACTCGGGGTATATCAAAAAGTGATCTGTGTCTTGTGTTGTGGTCGTGGGTCCTATTAAAGTTGTTGAGGAGAATTTTGAGGGGAGGGTTGATATTAGAGTGTAGAGTTTTATGTATGTAGTAGGCACATGAATAGGTATGAATGTTTTCTACGGTGAGTAGTTTTAGACTTTTGAATATTGGTGGAGTATGCTGTCTAGAGTGGGAATTTGTTATCATCCTGACTGCAGCCTTTTGCTGGGTTATGAGTGGTTTAAGGTGATTTAAGGGGCCTCCTACACGTACGCCGCGGTCATGGTTGATAAATATGTTGTTTCGTTAATTTTCGTTCGATTTCTTTCATTTTTTTATACGTAAAGAAGCACCTTTCTAGTTGACTTGTATCAAGTTTCAAAAACATCGGCCAACAAACAACTGAGAAAAAAAAATATTTATCAAGTTTTTACCAAACATCACATATAAAAAAATTCCGGAGTCGTAGTGGGACTTGTTGAAGCTGTTCTGGCTTCACCTACGCATAAAACAATGCTAATCTGAAATTATAATGATCACCTTTCTGTAATTTATCCCTATCTTCATGCTTAAAAAAAATAAAGTTTGTGTGTTTTTTACATGTTGGAAAATATCTGACATTTTACCTCACATAAATCAAAAACTAATTACGATATCTCAAAAAACTAATCATTATTAATTAATACAACCTTTCTTTTATGTTGTCTGTGAGTTTCATTTCATTCCTATGATTATTAACGGTTCCACTCCAATATATAGATGAATAACTTACTTCTGAGATAATCCGCCCAGAAGGTCACGCAAGGAAAAAAAAATTTTTCCCGGAGCAAAACAGCATTTTTCTCAGCTTTATCTTGCATTACGAGTGTCTATCATAGTTAGCCCTGTTCGTTTTCTTTAATACAAGTCCCCTAGAGGGCCAAGGGTAACACCCCAGGAACACCCACACCCAGGAATGTAATATGATACTTGGAGGCAGTCCCAGGCGGCGATCATATTATGCCACATATTATTCATTCTGGAGTATTAACTATGTTTATTTGTTATTTATATTGTCTATTATGTCATAATAGATCAATTGTGATAGATATAAAGCCGTAGTATTGATAATAGCGTTATAATGAAGCATATTCCCCGGCTATTCTGAGTCAGGAATTTCTGCTGACGCAATCAAATGTTCTAGAAGGTTCCTGATTGGCTGGAAGTCTTCGGATAATCCTCGCCCACTCTGTTATGATGCCAAATCGTCAATTATTATATAAGTAAGAATACTACAAGAAATTAAGGAAAAAAAATCGGGAAAAAAAATACGAAAATTCACGAAATGTCAGCCGACCTACTACGGTTGTTGGCGTCACCATGTGTGTTATAAACGACCATAATTCCTTGTAGGAATGTCGTAGACCAATGATTCTTGTACCATTGTGTAGCCAGAGAGTTACTCTATTTTTCAATATGGTTAACTCAATTTTCAAAAATTTCGAATATTTTTCCTCGTGCGCGGCGTACGCATAGGAGGCCCCTTAATGTTGTTGAGCCCTATGCACAGATTCCATAGGTGAGATAAGGGTAGATAAGTGAATGATATAGTGCAAGGAGAGCTGATTGTGGCACATAATAGCGTATCTTTGATAATATGCCTACTGTCTTCGAGATTTTCTTGGAAATTTGTTGTACAGTGGACCCTCGGTTAAAGGCCAACTCGGTTAGAGGCCGGTTTTTAGGCTCCCGGTTAGAGGCCATTTTTCGGTTAGAGGCCGTATGGGATGCGTCCGTCCGCCGGCTGGGGCCACTTGTGCTTCAGTTTGCCTGTGTCTCTCGGTGCGTGAGGAATCTTCTGCTCATTCATCCAAACATTTTGCTATAATCTATTGTTTTTGGTGGTTATTTATCAAGTGCAACTGCGAAATAAGTCACCATGGCCCCAAGGAAAGTTCTTAGTAAAGTTCCTTTGGTAAAGATAGTGAGAAACATGATAAAATTCAAGGCAGGCAGGCATAGAGGCAAGGAGAGTAGCAGGCATGCAGGGAGTGTAGCAGGCATGCAGGGAGTGTAGCAGGCATGCAGGGAGTGTAGCAGGCAGCAGGGAGTGTAGCAGGCATGCCGGGAGTGTAGCAGGCATGCAGGGAGTGTAGTTGGTGGAGTGACTCTCAAGCTGATCCTAGTGGCATTAAAAGACCACAGAGAGAGCTTTGCTACCTGAAGTCCTTATGGAGGGGGATTACCCTTCCAAACACTAACTCCTCCCTCTTTCCTCCTCCCTATCTTCCAGAAGCCAGCATTAGTCTTCAATAAAGGTACATGTATGTGTTTTTGGAATTTAAGGCTACTGTCAAGGTGGATTCCTAGGAATTTTCCCTCTGAGTCTTGTGATGGGTGAACCATTGAGCATTAAGTGGAACATTTGAGGTTTTGTTTCCAAACTGTATGAAGTAGGTCTTGTCAGTATTGAGAGTAAGCTTGTTTGTCATCATCCATGTTGATATTTTCTGTAATTTGGCATTAACAGAGTTGGCCAGTATGACTGGATTTGGGTAAGAGAAGACATATGTTGTGTCATCTGCAAATAATATGGGTTTGAGTAGTTGTGATGCATTAGGTAGGTCATTTATGTAAATGAGGAACAGGAGTGGCCCCAGGACACTTCCTTGAGGGACTCCGACTGTAATTTGTTGTGTGGAAGAGTGAACTCTTCCACACAACACGTGTACACACTCCATTTGTGTACACGTATTGGCTTCTGTTGCTAAGGTATGACTTTAGGTAGTTGAGTGGGTGCCCCCTTATACTATAGTGTGCTAATTTTGTGAGCAGTAAATCATGGTTGACTGTATCAAAAGCTTTGCGTAGGTCTATGAAGATTCCCAGTGGGACTTCTTTCTTCTCAAGTGCGGTGTATATTAACTCTAACATCGTTTGTGCTCTTGTTGGTCCTGAATCCAAATTGACAGGAGTTGAGTACATTGTGTGAGACGAGGTAGGAATAGATCTGTCTATGAATTAATTTTTCAAAGATTTTAGAAAGCAGTGGTAAATTAGAAATTGGTCTAAAATTATTCAAGTCAGTTTGATCACCTCCTTTGTGGATCGGGGTGACCCTAGCTATTTTGAGAATTGATGGGAAGGTACAGGTTTCAATGGATTTATTGAATAGTGTTGCTATAATTGGTGACAGTACCTGTGAAGCTTTTTTGTACATAAAAGTTGGTAAGCTATTTATGTCTCCTGCCTTGTTTTTAAGGGTGTTGATTATGAGCGAGACTTCAATTGGGTTGGTAGGAGCTAGGAATAGTGTATTAGGGTAGGTGTTGGTGAGGTAGTAGAAAAATTATACTCATTACATTCAACTATTAAATGTAAAAAGAAGAAACTTTGGTTTCTTCTTTTTCAAGCCAGCCTGCCTTGGTGGAAGACAGCCGGTGTGTTAAAAAAAATAATGATAATGTCATACTCTTATCATAGAACACACAACAAAATCTTGTTTTGTGTTTTATGAAGTATGGAGAAACTCAAATATCACTTCTTACATAATAATTAAGTTGCATTAGTACATAATTAAGTTTACTCCTTCAAACTCTAGATGTAACACTGGATACAGTGCGTGTCATGAAATTATGCCCAACCCCCTCTAAAACCACAACCACAAAACAGGTAGTCCCTTGGGTTTCAGGACTTCCTTCAACCATCTAGGAAGTGATTAACCCATCTTTCACAATCCAAAAGTTTTCAATGGGGTTCATGTTTGTTAACCCTTTCAGGGTCGAGGCCTCAATTCTTAACTCTCTCTCAGGGTCGAGAAATTAAAAAAAAAAAAAAAAAAATTCTTATGAAATAATAGTTTTTTTTTTTCTAAATCTAATAGACTAAAAAAAACATTTCTGCGATCAATACTTACCGAGATATAGATGATTGAAGTTGAGAGAAAATGAGGCATGTACGGCAACATCGGTGACTGCCGGTCAGCCGGTAATTTTTTCTTTTATTTTTTTGAGTTGTTTTTTATTCTTTTTTTCTTTTTTCTTTTTCAAATAACTTTTATGGTCTGCGAGACCAATATAAGTGCTGTTTTTCAAATATTCACTCGTTATTTACCTCACAATAACTACACAAACTTTGTTTTCATTACATTGTTTACAAAACAAGTTTACAAAAAGTAACAATGTCAAAGATTGTTTATTACTATTTTTCTATCATATATATACATATATACAGTCACTGGACATGTTCCTAGAAGTTGTGGAGCTTGTGGAACTCTTTGAAACATGGTGTCATGCACAATGGTACTTTACACTCCTCACACATAAAACGAGTGTCTCTGCGTTGTTGAGGACGTTTTTGTATGTGCACAGACATGGCACCTCTTCTGAGCCTTTGTCTTGCAAGCAGTAGCAGGCAGTTTCATTAGGTAGTGATCACCAGGCCTCAGACGAGAGGGTATTTGTTCATAATTTCGTGGCGGTGTTCTATTGCAGGTGCTATTACTTGGTACTTGAATATTATTTGTCTGACCACAGACAAACAAAATTCAGCATATGGTGGTTTGTTTCTGGTCTTCAGCTTATACATATTATAAGCATTGAGCATTGAAATGTCCAGAATATGGAAAAAGAGTTTTATGTACCACTTATAACTCTTACGAACGCAATCAGCAAACCCAATCTGCATGTCACATTTGTCCACTGAACGCATATTGAGAGTGTAATCCATCACAGCTGCAGGTTTTAGAATGGGTTCATCGGTCTCTCTATTCACCCTGCCAGTGTCTGCCATTTCATTAGGGTGAACTGATGACAACAGTGTGACATCTCGTTTGTCTTGCCACCGAAATGCCATGATGTCATTGGCAGAAAATGCCTGCACCTCACCTCTACGAGTGCCTGCATCAAACCTGGGCATATGCTTACGATTTGCACGCACTGTACCACACACATCTGTCATGTTCACTCGCAAAAATCACTGAGTAAAGGGCTTGTGTACCAGTTATCAGTATATAATATATGCCCCTTACCAAGATATGGTTCCATCATTGTTCTAACCACATCACCAAAGATACCCAATAACTTCCTGGTACACAATAATATCCAATACAAGACCACTGTAGCAATCACAAAGTACAAACAACTTTATACCAAAGCGTTTCCTCTTGCTTGGTATATACTGCTTGAACGACAGTCTACCTTTGAATAAAATCAAAGACTCATCAATAACAAGCTTCCTGAAGGGATAAAAATACATATTGAATTTCTGTTTCAGGTACACAAACACATTCCTAATCTTATATAACCTGTCGTTTCTGTCAGGCCTGGTTTTGTCTGATAAATGTAACATGCGTAACAGAAGCACAAATCGATTCACTGGTATAATATCACTGAAACCTGGGGTTGAAATCAGGCGGTCTGTCGACCAGTATGATTTGACACTGTGCTTATAAACATGCGGCATAAGCATTATTGTGGCAAAGAAAAGATACATCTCAGCCACAGTTGTTTCTTTCCACTGGTGTAGACGTGATCCTGGTGAAAGTATTGTGTTTGCCATGGTGTAATCGAAGTATCTGTTGCTTTCCCTGACAATAATATCCATCAGGGGTTCATCAAAGAATAATTCAAAGCATTCCAGTTCAGTGGAATTGTTCCCAAGTGGACAAGATGGGCGTATTCCACTTTGGCTTTCATCAAACTGATGGGGATTGGGAATAAAATTCTGAGCTCCCTGCCAATCCCATTGGCGGTCTGCTGGTGGGTACTGGATATTGACAGGTGGTTGTGGAGGTTGTGGTTGTGCAGGTTGGTGTGGTGGGTGGGTGGGTGAGGGTGGCCTTTGTTGTAGCTGAGCTGAGTCAGCGGCGTGGGTGGCAGCATGGTCCACTGCTGGTGCCTCCCGCCTGGCACCACCACTACCACCACCAGATGCATGCACATTTCTCATACCAATTGCAGCACTATCATCTTCGTTTTCACTATCTGTGCCTGTTGTACCCCACGGGATGTACTCCTAGATGTACTCTAACCCTTGGAAGAGCATATGGCACACTACCAGAGCGCATATACCGTCGTATATACTGACGCTTCACTGGTGAATATTCCACTTCACTCTCGCTACTGGAACTGTTTTGAAGAGCTTGGAGTTCAAAATCACTATCACTATCATCACCATTGCTCACATCTGAGTCCTGGGTATGAGTAAATAACAATTTCCTCTTTCGTTCTGGTACAATTGAACGTGAACAAGACGGCACAGCACCAGAGGTGGAAGGTTGTGGGTCGTCTGGGTTTTCTTCACTATTACCGGTATTATCGTCATTATTTTCAGGCACAACCGCGTCAAAACCTTGAAAGTCACCTTCACTGACACCCCCATCACTGTTAGAAATGTCCCAATTCGCCGAGGAGTAAGGTGTTTCTTGCTGCGATTCATGGTGGACAAGGCGGACTGAAATGGTGTTCCCACAATGCACCACTGGCTCCCCGATTTTTTTCCTACTGCGCACACTGACCACGCAGACCCATTCTCTCACATGTAGGCCTACCAGCGATTTCCCGTTCGATTTGAAGCCGCTAGAATTTATGCGTACTAGTACGTCAAACGCCCTGGCGCGTAAGCCGTACTAGTACGTCAAAAACCCTGAAAGGGTTAAATTTCCTAGCCAGTCACAACGCTACTGAACAACAGAAATTGCAGTGTGGCAAGAAGCACTGCCTTGCATAAAAATCACTGTACACACTGCTTGAAAGATTCAAGCAAATGATTACAGAGCAATTGTAGGTATATTCTCTTCTTTCAACAAAAAAAGAAAAACAAAAGTTTCTCTTTTTAAATTTATTAATACAGTAGACCCTCATATTACACAGATTTATCTGGCATGTTTTGGTTATTACACTTCATAAAATTAACTTAATATGGTTTGGTTTGTGGGGGGGGGGTTGGAGGGTCGTCCGCTGGATATTTCCCTTGCTGTGGGTAAGACCACTGTCTCCACAGGGAAGTCCTACCACCAACCCCTGCCACCCGTCCCAACCTTCAGTACATACACGTCTAGAACCATTCTCTTCTAGGAGTTAGCTGTGTTTGTGGATTGTGTTTTGATATTTTAATTGCCATATCTTGTATCTGCCAAGCAATCATGGCACCCAGTAGGCACACAAGTGTTGCTGAAAGTGGCAAGAAAAGGGTTAAGCATTTAAGTCTTGGAGTTACAAAGAAAATCAAGCTCATGTAATGAATAACCCAGGATGTCATCTCATGAAAAGAATGACACGTAGATCACAACAAGTAAATAAAACGGAAAACCTATTGCTGGAGTGGATTGAACAAAAAATAAAGAAAGGTGCACCACTTAATTTCATCTTAATTAGGGAAAAGGCCTTACAGTTGTTTAAAGCAGTGTATGATAAGGAAGGAAGGTCTGAAAAAGTGTGTGTTTAGCGCTGGCTGGTTCCACAATTTAAGCTGCGTAATAAGTTACATACATAATATTAAGTTTTCTGGTGAAAGTGCTTCAGCTGATCATACAGCAGCAAGTAATTTCCCTGCTGAATTTCAGGAAATTATTTCTGAGGGTGGCTACGAACCACATCAAGTGTTTAATGCTGACGAGACAAGTGTTTTTTGTAAGAAAATGCCAACAAGAACTTATATCAGTCAGCAAGAGAAAAGTGCACCGGGCTTCAAGACAGCAAAGGATCACTTCACCTTGCTCCTTTGCAGTAATGTGTCAGGTGATTTCAAGTGGAAGCCCATGGTTATTTACCACTCTAAGAATCCTCATGCTTTGAACGGTGTAAATAAAAACACCTTACCAGTAATTTGAAAGTCAAACCAGTCAGCATGGATGACAGAGGAAATATTTATTGACTGGTTTAAGCATCACTTTATTCCTGAAGTCAAGTTTTACCTGCACAGCAAGAACCTTTAATTCAAGGCTCTCTTCTTCTTCTTGATAATTCCCGTACTCATCCAGCTTTGCTGGATGTGACACCACATGTAAAAGTTGCATTTTTACCTCCAAATATAACATCTTTAATAATAGAACCACTGGATCGGGGATTTATTAAGTCATTCAAGTGTAACTACACAAGAAAAGTGATGAAAAAACTAGTTGCATCAATGAACTCTGACTCCAACCTGGCAGCACCAAGCTTCTGGAATAATGTATAATGTACTGCAGGATAAAAGAAGCCAGAGATCTATTACAGAATTTATGCACACTCCAATACAACCATCGACTTTAGTACCAGAACCTCAACTATCTACTTCTGCTGACAACAAACAACCATCCACCTCAGCCCAGTAGGTCCACACCATGCATTTCCACTCTCTTCACAATTCACTGACATACACCAGCAACTACAATTTAAGGTAAATAATATTTCTGTTGCATTTGTAGTCTTAAACAACAAAAACAACATTATCATTTTTATTTTCATAAGATCTTAATGTCTAAAAAAAAATTGTTTGGCTTTTTGGGGGGTCTTAGGAATGTAACCCTATTTTCCCATAAGTTCTTCAGTTTATATAACATGGATTTATCTAACACGGCATTTTCAGGAACATAACTACTGTGTAATTTGAGGAGAAGGGGTTACTAGCCCCTTGATCCTGGCATTTTATTCACCTCTTACGACATGCATGGCTTATGGAGGAAGAATTCTGTTCCACTTCCCCATGGAAAAAAGCAGAAATAAACAAAAACTAAGAAGAAAATAGAAGAAAACCCAGAGGGGGTTTGTATATACAGTGGACCCAAACTCGAACAATTACGTAAGTGTATTTTTGTAGTTTTTTCTGTCTCATAAACACGCTGGATAACAGGTATATCTAGCTACTTCTACTTACACTTTAGGTCACACTACACTGGCATACACATGCATATATATACATACACACATCTAGGTTTTTCTTCTTTTTCTTAATAGCTCTTGTTCTTTTTATTTTCTCTATTGTCCATGGGGAAGTGGAAAAGAATCTTTCCTCCGTAAGCCATGCGTGTCGTATGAGGCGACTAAGATGCCGGGAGCAATGGGCTAGTAACCCCTTCTCCTGTACAAATCTACTAAAAGAGAAGAAGAAAAACTTTATAAAATTGGGTTGTCTGAATGTGCGTGGATGTAGTGCGGATGATAAGAAAGAGATGATTGCCGATGTTATGAATGAAAAGAAGTTGGATGTCCTGGCCTAAGCGAAACAAAGCTGAAGGGTAGGCGAGTTTCAGTGGGGAGAAATAAATGGGATTAAGTCAGGAGTATCTGAGAGAGTTAGAGCTAAGGAAGGGTAGCAATAATGTTGAAGGATCAGTTATGGAAGGAAAAGAGGGAATATAAATGTGTAAATTCAAGGATTATGTGGATTAAAATAAGGGTCGGATGCGAAAAGTGGGTCATAATAGCGTGTATGCACCTGGAGAAGAGAGGAGTGTAGAGGAGAGAGAGAGATTTTGGGAGATGTTAAGCGAATGTATAGGAACTTTTGAACCAAATGAGAGAGTAATTGTGGTAGGGGACCTAAATGCTAAAGTGGGAGAAACATGCAGAGAGGTGTAGTAGGTAAGTTTGGGGTGCCAGGTGTAAATGATAATGGGAGCCCTTTGATTGAACTTTGTATAGAAAGGGGTTTAGTTATAGGTAATACATATTTTAAGAAAAAGAGGATAAATAAGTATACAAGATATGATGTAGGCGTAATGACAGTAGTTTGTTGGACTATGTATTGGTAGATAAAAGACTATTGAGTAGACTTCAGGATGTACATGTTTATAGAGGGCACAGATATATCAGATCACTTTTTAGTTATAGCTACAGTGGGAGTAAAAGGTAGATGGGATACAAGGAAAATAGAATCAGTAAGTAAAAAGAGAGGTGAAGGTTTATAAACTAAAAGAGGAGGCAGTTAGGGTAAGATATAAACAACTATTGGAGGATAGATGGGCTAGTGAGAGTGTAGGCAATGGGGTCGAAAATGTATGGGGTAGATTTAAAAATGTAGTGTTAGAGTGTTCAGCAGAAGTTTGTGGTTACAGGGAGTGGGTGCAGGAGGGAAGAGGAGCGATTGGTGGAATGATGATGTAAAGAGAGTAGTAAGGGAGAAAAGTTAGCATATGAGAGGTTTTTACAAAGTAGAAGTGATGCAAGGAGGGAAGAGTATATGGAGAGAAAAAGAGGTTAAAAGAGTGGTGAAGCAATGTAAAAAGAGAGCAGATGAGAGAGTGGGTGAGATGTTATCAGCAAATTTTGTTGAAAATAAGAAAAAGTTTTGGAATGAGATTAATAAGTTGAGGAAGCCTAGAGAACAAATGGATTTGACAGTTAAAATAGGAGAAGAGAGTTATTAAATGGAGAGTTAGAGGTATCGGGAAGATGGAGAGAATATTTTGAGGATTTGTTAAATGTTGATGAAGACAGGAAGCTGTGATTTCTGTGTAGGGCAAGGAGGAATAACATCTTGTAGGAGTGTGGAAGAGCCAGTTGTGGGTGTAGGGAAGTTCGTGAGGCAGTGGGGAGAATGAAAGGGGTAAGGCAGCTGGGATTGATGGGATAAAGATAGAAATGTTAAAAGCAGGTGGGGATATAATTTTGGAGTGGTTGGTGCTATTATTTAATAAATGTATGGAAGAGGGTAAGGTACCTAGGGATTGGCAGAGAGCGTATATTGTTCCTTTGTATAAAGGCAAAGGGGACAAAGAGAGTGCAAAAATTATAGGGAATAAGTCTGTTGAGTGTACCTGGTAAAGTGTATGGTAGAGTTATTATTGAAAGAATTAAGAGTAAAACAGAAAGCAGGATAGCAGATGAACAAGGGGCTTTAGGAAAGGTAGGGGTGTGTAGACCAAGTGTTTACAGTGAAACATATAGGTGAACAGTATTTGGATAAGGGTAAAGATGTTTTTGTGGCATTTATGGATTTGGAAAAGGCGATGATAGGGTAGATGGGGGGCAATGTGGCAGATGTTGCAGGTGTATGGAATAGGAGGAAGGTTACTGAAAGCAGTGAAGAGTTTTTATGAGGATAGTGAGGCTCAGGTTAGAGTGTGTAGGAGGGAAGGGGACTATTTCCCAGTAAAAGTGGGCCTTAGACAAGGATGTGTGATGTCACCGTGGTTGTTCAATATATTTATAGATGGGGTTGTAAGAGAAGTGAATGCGAGGTCTTGGCAAGAGGTGTTGGGCTAAAAGATAAAGAAGCAAATACAAAGTGGGAGTTGTCACAGTTGCTTTTGCTGATGACACTGTGCTTTGGGAGATTCTGAAGAGAAGCTGCAGAGGTTGGTGGATGAATTTGGTAGGGTGTGTAAAGAAGAAATTGAAAGTGAATATAGGAAAGAGTAAGGTGATGAGGATAACAAAAGAATAGGTGACGAAAGATTGGATATCAGATTGGAGGGAGAGAGTATGGAGGAGGTGAATGTATTCAGATATTTGGGAGTGGACATGTCGGCGGATGGGTCTATGAAGGATGAGGTGAATCATAGAATTGATGAGGGAAAGGGTGAGTGGAGCACTTCGGAGTCTGTGGAGACAAAGAACCTTGTCCATGGAAGTAAAGAGGGAATGTATGAGATATAGTTATACCAACGCTCTTATATGGGTGTGAAGCATGGGTGATGAATGTTGCAACGAGGAGAAGGCTGGAGGCAGTGGAGATGTCATGTCTGAGGTCAATGTGTGGTGTGAATATAATGCAGAGAATTCGGAGTTTGGAAATTAGAGGAGGTGCGGGATTACCAAAACGATTGTCCAGAGAGCTGAGGAGGGGTTGTTGAGGTGGTTTGGACATGTAGAGAGAATGGAACGAGACAGAGTGACTTCGAGATGTATAAATCTGTAGTGGAGGGAAGGCGGGGTAGGGGTCGGCCTAGGAAAGGTTGGAGGGAGGGGTAAAGGAAGTTTTGTGTGCGAGGGCTTGGACTTCCAGCAAGCATGTGTGAGCGATTTGATAGGAGTGAATGGAGGCATATGGTTTTAATACTTGACGTGCTGTTGGAGTGTGAGCAAAGTAACATTTATGAAGGGATTCAGGGAACCGGCAGGCCGGACTTGAGTTCTGGAGATGGGAAGTACAGTGCCGGCACTCTGAAGGAGGGTGTTAATGTTGCAGTTTTATAACTGTAGTGTAAAGCACCCTTCTGGCAAGACAGTGATGGAGTGAATGATGATGAAAGTTTTTCTTTTCGGGCCACCCTGCCTTGGTGGAATCGCCGATGTGTTAATAATAATAAAAAAATTTGTAGTGCTTTTGTAAGTGTATTTTGGGGGTCTAAAAGGACTATCTAATTTACATTATTCTTTCTTTCTTTCTTCTTTCTTTCAACACGTCGGCCGTTTCCCACCGAAGCAGGGTGGCCCAAAAGAAAAAACGAAAGTTTCTCCTTTTACATTTAGTAATATATACAGGAGAAGGGGTTACTAGCCCCTTGCACCCGGCATTTTAGTCGCCTCTTACGACATGCATGGCTTACGGAGGAAGAATTCTGTTCCACTTCCCCATGGAGAACATTATTCCTTTTTTTTTTTTTTTTTTTTATTAACACATCGGCCGATTCCCACCAAGGCAGGGTGGCCCGAAAAAGAAAAACTTTCATCATCATTCACTCCATCACTGTCTTGCCAGAGGGGTGCTTTACACTACAGTTATAAAACTGCAACATTAACACTCCTCCTTCAGAGTGCCGGCACTGTACTTCCCATCTCCAGAACTCAAGTCCGGCCTGCCGGTTTCCCTGAATCCCTTCATAAATGTTACTTTGCTCACACTCCAACAGCACGTCAAGTATTAAAAACCATATGCCTCCATTCACTCCTATCAAATACGCTCACACATCCTTGCTGGAAGTCCAAGCCCTCGCACACAAAACTTCCTTTACCCCCTCCCTCCAACCTTTCCTAGGCCGACCCCTACCCCGCCTTCCCTCCACTACAGATTTATACACTCTGAAGTCACTCTGTCTCGTTCCATTCTCTCTACATGTCCAAACCACCTCAACAACCCCTCCTCAGCTCTCTGGACAATCGTTTTGGTAATCCGCACCTCCTCCTAATTTCCAAACTCCGAATTCTCTGCATTATATTCACACCACACATTGACCTCAGACATGACATTTCCACTGCCTCCAGCCTTCTCCTCGTTGCAACATTCATCACCCATGCTTCACACCCATATAAGAGCGTTGGTATAACTATACTCTCATACATTCCCTCTTTACTTCCATGGACAAGGTTCTTTGTCTCCACAGACTCGAAGTGCTCCACTCACCCTTTTCCCCTCATCAATTCTATGATTCACCTCATCCTTCATAGACCCATCCGCCGACATGTCCACTCCCAAATATCTGAATACATTCACCTCCTCCATACTCTCTCCCTCCAATCTGATATCCAATCTTTCATTATTCCTTATGGGAACAAATTCGTTCGGTAACGGCACTTGAACAGCATTCTGGAACGAAATAATGACATAATCCGGGGGTCCACTGTACATATTATTTGCTTGTACATGCATGTGTAGTGTGACCTAAGTGCAAGTAGAAGTAGCATGACGTCCCTGAAACCTCACGTTTCTTCTTCTTTCAACAAACCGGCAGTATCCCACTGAGGCAGGGTGGCCCAAAAAGAAAAACAAAAGTTTCTCTTTTTAACTTTAGTAATGTATACAGGAGAAGGGGTTACTAGCCCTTTGCTCCTGGCATTTTAGTCACCTCTTACAACATGCATGGCTTACGGAGGAAGAATTCTGTTCCACTTTCCCATGGAGATAGGAAATAAACAACAAGAACAAGAACTAGTAAGAGAATAGAAGAAAACCCAGAGGGGTGTGTATATTATATATGCTTGTACATGCATGTGTAGTGTGACCTAAATGTAAGTAGAAGTAGCAAGACATACCTGAAATCTCGCATGTTTATGAGACAGAAAAAAGACACCAGCAATCCTACCATCATGTAAAACAATTACAGTACAGGTTTTCATCTCACACTCACTTGCAGGACAGTAGTACCTCCCTGAGCAGTTGTGTCTACCAACCTACTACCGACAAGGTACATTATTATAGTTAACATACTGTAAGTGAAATGATTTTCTAGACTTCCCTGGACATGCTTTCAGTGTGGACATGTCATCAGCACTGTCTTCACTGTATACTCACACACATTGATGGTTTCTATTTCCTTTGTTTGATGGCCTCCCTTATGCAACCCAATGGTCTGTGCAATTGTCTTCAGTGTCAGCAGCTTATTCCTGCCCATGTTAATTTTTCAATAGCCAAAAATGTTTGACAAACTTAGCCCTCAAGACCACACGATGCATGTGGACCACTAACACAAAACTGTCCACCACTCAAGCCTAGAAGGCACTTAGGATACAGCCTTAGGAAATCCCAAGATAGCCCACTCCAAGTTGCTAGGCCAGCATAACTTTTTGTCTTACCCAAAAACCTTTAATGATGAGCACTGTAGATTGTATCAAGATGTGATAAATGGTTTTGAAAACCGACAAGTTGAAAAATTGAGACACTTATGCAACATATGGGAATCTTCAATAAAGATTCCCATATGTTGCATAAGTGTCTCAATTCTTCAGATTGTATCAAACAAAATCAAAAGAAAATTGAGAAATATTTTTCTGAGACTTTCTTAAGAGAGTTTTAGTCAGAAGACAAGATTTACTGTAGCTCTAAAACAAAACACTTGAACTTACTTGCAACAATTCTGTACACAGGTCAGCATCTTCCCCTGATCTCCACGCTCTTCTTAAAAATGCGAAAGCAAAATTAAGGGCAGCTCTTGATCCCACTCTAGCTAATCCAAGAGTTGCTCGTTCTGCTCCAGCCCCTCTACCAATTCTTCCTTCACCCCACACATTTGGAGTTAGAACTTTTTTCTTGCCTACAGTCTCGCCAGATTTCGTCTCTGGTGGCCTAGCCCGCTTAAGTGCAACGAGGTATCTGAAAATAGTTAGGATATACATAATCATTTCAGAAGATATTCCAAAATGCTTTACAAATAAGACACACATGCAACACTTGGGTATATTTATTGTCACAACAGTTCACCTGTGCAGCAGGCAAAAGAAGAATGGATCTAATTCTTCTTCTTTCAACAAATAAGCTGTTTCCCCACTGAGGCAGGGTGGCCCAAAAAGAAAAACAAAAGTTTCTCTTTTTAACTTCAGTAATGTATACAGGAGAAGGGGTTACTAGCCCCTTGCTCCCGGCATTTTAGTCGACTCTTACGACACTCATGGCTTACGGAGGAAGACTTTTCCACTTCCCCATGGAGATAAGACAAAATAAGAACAAGAACTAGTAAGAAAATAGAAGGGGTGTGTATATATATGCTTGTACATGCATGTGTAGTGTGACCTAAGTGTAAGTAGAAGTAACAAGACATACCTGAAATCTTGCATGCTTATGAGACAGAAAAAAGACACCAGCAATCCTACCATCATGTAAAACAATTACAGGCTTTCGTTTTACACTCACTTGGCAGGACAGTAGTACCTCCCTGGGTGGTTGCTGTCTACCAACCCACTACCTAGTGGTTCTAATTATTTTTTTAAAATATGAAATCACTCAACCTGGTTTCAGAGAATACCCCTTAAAGTGTGGGAAACTGATGGAGATCTTTTTGAAAAATCCCATGGCTGGTTTGGCATTTCAATTTGTTGTTTGGCTATATCTCTTTAACCCTTTTACTGTCCAAACCCCTCCAAAATTAATATTCTCTGGCATTTCTTTCAGAAATGGTAGAGAATTTTTTTCTGAAAATAATGTTACCAAAAATACAAAATTTGATGGAAAACTTGAGCAATTATGAAGCACATAGATAGCGGTCTGGGTGCAGTTTATATGTCAGCAATTTTTCCCACTTTGAGGCCTACATAAAATCAAATCCATTGTTCCAACAAACAAATTCTCAGGTGTTTCGCTAGTTTGCCTTCTGTTCTATCAATTGAGCACAATAAACCACCCATTTAAGTATGTATTACAATTTTAACACAAAATTAAAAAAAATACCAGTTTAAAAATAGAATGCAAAGTAAACAATGCAGACATTCCTGGCACTAAAAAATTTCCTCTGTTCATTAATCATGTCCCCAGGCCTCTCCTTTATTACACTTACCTTCAATTCTGAATTCAAAATTATACAAAAATAAAAGATTTACTCTAATTCCCAGATAATAAATATAACCAGGAATGACTGGTCATGGTTTACAGTGTCCCAATAATTTAATTAACTTTATTAAAAACCCATAAAATAGATCATGGGGTGCAGGGAAGCCTTACCCATCCTCAGGAATATTGGTAAAAAAATAAAATATTTTCACTACTTTAAGTCTAATTTCAAGCTACTTCCATTCCTGAAACCAACCAAAATCATCTCTTTGTCAGTAATGTCTTCCATTCTTTCAAATGGTACCAAGAAACAGGTAATACAAGCATAAAAAGAATAATAGAAAACAACTCAAACTTGCTATTTTTAAACCAAAAACATGATCAGAGTTTGGCTTTTCCCATCACGTACCACATCGGGGAGGATTTTTTTATACTGTACACGCTCACCACACAGACCCATTCTCCCATATCTAGGTAAAAATTTACTACTAACAGCTTATCTGAGTGAGCTGAGCTTATGACAAAGAACTACATGAGGGACCCTGGTCCTCTACAACGTAGTTCTATGTGATGGCCACTGACAGGCTTAAATATCACTAAACTATGGTTAATATTGACACCTATAAGAAAAACATTAAATAAATGAATAGATTTAGCACATACTGAATAAAATTCTTTGACTATTTTTCAGTTTAAGGGCCATGTCTTGCCAATAAGAAATCAAGCAAAGCTGATAATGATGTTCGTTCATGAAGTGAAAGGGTAAATTTTTCATGTGTGACTCCTTACGCAAGTTCTGCAATGTAATTGTGCAGTTTATTCCGAGTATGTGTGGACTCCATCAATGTAATGAACAAAGTCCACTCAATTGGGCACTTGTCCATGTATGGTAGTCCAACGATGCAGTGGACCGCTTCTGCTGCATTGATCACATCCAAAGAATTTTCAATAAATCAGACATCTTCTCCCCTCTATTAGTCCATTTTTATGGAGGTTTCACTATACAGTGGACCCCCACCTAACGAACGCTCCATATAGCAAACAAATCGTGTAATGAACGCTTTTTTCGCAAAATATTTTTCTCACGTAGCGAACATTTACTCGTGAAGCGAACCGTACCAGACCTGTCTGCCTGCCCCACACATGCGCGGTGAGGCGGACGCCAGTCAAGCGTTCTTTACACTTGAGAGAACATTACCCAGTGCGCTCTTTCAAACATTCACAATACTTTTGTTGTGTTTATTGTTGGTTAAGTGATTGTCACTGTGAAATAAGTCACCATGGGTCCAAAGAAGCTTCCTAGTGGCACCCCTGTGGTAAAGAGAGTGAGGACCACTATCGAACTGAAGAAAGAGATTTGTGAAAAATATGAGTGATATATGTGTGAGTGAGCTTGCCAGGATGTACAACAAAAACAAATCTAGTATCGGCACTATCCTGGCAAAGAGAAATGAGATCAAGGAAGCTAATGTTGCAAAAGGGGTTGATATGTTAACGAAAGAGAGATCGAAAACAGTGGATGAGGTTGAGAAGTTGTTGATGGTGTGGATAAACAATAAACAATTGCAGGTGATAGTATTTCCACGGCGATAATTTGTGAAAAGGCAAGGAAGTTGCACGCAGATCTTGTCAAGGCACTGCCAGGACACAAGCCTATGAAAGACAGGCTAACTCTTGTGATGTGTGCCAATGCCAGTGGAGATTTTAAAGTGAAGCCTTTACTGGTGTATCATGCAGAAAATCCCAGAGCCTTCAAGAAACACAATGTTAACAGGAATTATTTGTGTGTTCATTAGAAGGCTAACACTAATGCATGGGTCACTAAGGACTTTTTCATGGAATGGTTGACTGGAGTGTTTGGCCCTAGTGTGAAGAAATACCTCCTGGAAAAGAAATTGCCACTCAAGTGCCTCCTGGTACTGGACAATGCTCCTGCTCATCCTCACAACTTGGAAGAGTTGTTGTCTGAGAACTTCAATTTCATCAGAGTGAAGTTCTTGCCTCCTAACACCACTCCTCTCATCCAGCCCATGGACCAGCAGGTCATTGCAAACTTCAAGAAACTGTACACGAAAGCAGTGTTTCAGAAGTGCTTTGATGTGACCTCAGACACTGCATTGACCCTAAGAGAGTTCTGGAAAGATCACTTCAATATCGTGCATTGCATAGGCCTTATAGGTAAGGCTTGGCAGGGAGTGACTTCCAGGACTTTGAACTCTGCTTGGAGACCACTGTGGCCGGATTGTGTTGAAAAGGGATTTTGAAGGATTTGAGACTGACCCTGACCCTGTACCTGTTGTGGAAGATATTGTGGAAGATATTGTGGCATTGGGGAACAGCCTGGGGTTGGAGGTGAGTGGTGAGGATGTGGAAGAGTTGGTGGAGGAGCACAGGGTAGAGCTAACAACTGAAGAGCTGCAAGAGCTGGAAGTGGAACACCATCAGACCAGAGCTGAGGTTATTGCTTCACAGGAGGAGGGAGAGAGAGTGAAGGAGGTGCCTTCTTCAGTGCTTAAGGACATGTGTACAAAGTGGAATGAGTTACAGACATTTGTTGAAAAACACCACCCTGAGCAAGTTGAAATGAGCCATCTGTGCAACCACTTCAGTGACAGAGCCATGTTGCACTTCAGGAAAGTATTAAAGAGTCGCCAGAAACAGAGGACTGTGGACAGTTATTTCACGAGGCAGGGATCCATTGACTCTCAAGCTGGTCCTAGTGGCATTAAAAGACAAAGAAGGGAAGTAACCCCAGAGAGGGACTTGTTACCTGAAGTCCTTTTGGAGGGGGATTTCACTCCTCTCCTCCCCTCCTCTCACTCCTCCTCCCTATCTTCCAGATGCCAGCAAGTCTCTTCAATAAAGGTAAGTAAATGTTATTTTAAATGTTTAATTATAAATTTAATCTTTACAAAATTAATTTTTTGTGAATATTTTTGGATGTTTGGAACGGATTAATTGTATTTACATTATTTCTTATGGGAAATAAGGTTTCGAATTGCGAACTTTTCGTGTAAAGAACTAGCTCCTGGAACGGATTAAGTTCGTTAGTTGAGGGACCACTGTACCTGTTATAGTCTAAATGAAAACCATATGTTTCTCTCTTGAGTAACCTTAAAACAAATTCCTTAAATAAATACATTATCAGAATACAAAGCCATATTAACTTATAATTAATTTCAAGTAATGAAACTACAACAGTTAGTATGGGTACCTATGAGCCACCATAAAGCGTTGTTGAAGACGACTCGCAGAGAGTGTAGTAGACGCTGCATCTAAACATGTTAGGCGCTGTTCTTTTACAAGTGCATCAAGGCACTTCTTCAAATCATTTTTTTCTGGCTGTGGCCCCCATGTCCAGCCGTCCAGGAGTGAGGATGAAGGAGGAGATGCCCCCTGACCACTTTCAAGTTCCCTCTCAGCCTCTTCCCGATCAAGCTTTTGACAGGGTCCACAATTACAACCACTCTGTGGTCCACAGATACCATCACAGCAAGGGCAGGTCAGTACTCGCATACTGCAATAGTAGTGTCCACTTTCACCTGTAAATTTTTGCTTTTTAAATGCATAGTCTGTATCTAATGAACAACGTCACAACCATTCAATCATAAAACCTTGTACAATTTACTGCACACTGCCCATCAGTTAACCTAAATTACTTTATAGCAATAACAAAAAAAGGCACAATACCGTGACTGGAACAATACACACACAACCCGCACATATAAAAAGAGAGGAGCTTACGACGTCCCCTCCCTCTATAGATTCTCCTGGTGTCTACTCTTATTTCTTGCTCCTCCTGTCCTCTTCAGTACTTCGGAGAAACTGGCCGATCTCTTTCTGACAGACTTAGGGAGCACAAAAATAGTGTTAGGCTTGCCGACACTAATAATGCTCTTTTCTGTCATGTCAGAGATCACAGTCATCCTATTGATTGGTCTTCTGCTAAAACTGTCTACCCTACGTCTAACTTTCACAGTCGCCGTCTGGTTGAATCCTCCCTTATACACAACTTTCCCTGTATGGATCTTAGCCCTGGCTTTGTCTCTGTTGATGCTTTCCTCTCCCATTACATTGTTAAATGCTCCAAACTTCAGAACACCCGTGACTTAACCTGATTCCTTCCCCTTTTATCTCTTCCCCCTTCTCCTCTTTCTCCTCTGGGTTTTAATTTCTTTCTTTTCTTTTGCCTTGTATTTGTCCTTCTTTATTTTATTTGCCTTTTCCCCCCTCTGTGTTCTTGTCCTAACCCATGCAGGCCGCCAGCTTCATTGCAGTGCTCTTTTCCTAGAATATGACTGACTCCACTACTACTACTACCACTTCCACTACTACCTCCATTATTACCCCACTTTTTTGTGCCATTCCCTGTCTGCCTGCCTATAAATACCCCTTCCACCTGTCCTGTGTGTTAGTGTGACTTTGTAAATGGTCCAAGTCAAACCGAAACGTCGTCGTAAGCTCCTCTCTTTTTATATGTGCGGGTTGTGTGTGTACTTTATAGCAATGTTTTGGCTAATGGCTACTGATCAAGAATATTTAATTCTCTATTTAGATAATCTCAATTTAAGTGACAAACTACCAAATGGTTTTCCAATTGGTGCTGACACATGCAACTTATTATTACACAAAATAAAAATATTCTGCAAAAGAAAATAAATTCGCCTTTTCTTTTTTGTGTTACACAACCATCATACTTAAAATTGGAACTTCCATACAAAACTGAATAAAAGGCAAATTAACGTCTCTTTCTAATAAAATAAAAACTTACCTTTTCTTGCAGTAACTCCTGCAGAGTTAAGGATGCCTTCAACATGTGGTCCTGCAACTTCTCCATCTTTGACCATCTGGTTGTACAATGATGGCAGATTATCAGGTTGCAGGAGGCTTTGCAAATCTGATTTGAGCCACTTCACATCCAGACGGGGTTGTGGACGAAGAGTGACACCACCCATGTTCCCCTGCCATAATAGCGGGGAACTCACGGCAGTCATTGTGAATTTATGAACTGAAATTGTGAAAGAATAAATATAAGTACGTATACATATAGTACTTACATATAATGTGCAGTACTGTAATTGGCTAGTTAGGAGCTACTACAGACAAAATGAGGAAAGATAATGCATCTCCCTAACTCTGTGAGACAGCTGAATGTTACAACTAGTTGGTAGAGATATAGTATACTCCAAGAACTAGCTTAAACCAAAACAAAAAAAAACTATATTACTATTCTCCAGGAAATCCAATCTCGAGACAACTTAAAAACATCAGCTTGATACAATTACCACCAAACCACTGTGTCCTGTATATCATAGCTGATATGAGTGTTTATAGGAGAAATATAAATTATATTACTATGTATTATGTATCCTAGGTAGTAGGTTGGTAGACAGCAACCGCCCAGGGAGGTACTACCGTCCTGCCAAGTGAGTGTAAAACGAAAGCCTGTAATTGTTTTACATGATGGTAGGATTGCTGGTGTCTTTTTCTGTCTCATAAACATGCAAGATTTCAGGTACATCTTGCTACTTCTACTTACACTTAGGTCACACTACACATTCATGTACAAGCATTATATACACACCCTCTGGGTTTTCTTCTATTTTCTTACTAGTTCTTGTTCTTATTTCCTCTTATCTCCATGGGGAAGTGGAACAGAATTCTTCCTCCGTAAGCCATGCGTGTTGTAAGAGGCGACTAAAATGCCGGAGCAAGGGCGAATAATAACCCTTCTCCTGTATATATTACTAAATGTAAAAGGAGAAACTTTCGTTTTCCTTTTGGGCCACCCGCTTCGGTGGGAAACGGTCGACGTGTTGAAAGAAAGAAGTATTATGTATATTCAAAACCTTGTGGACTGCTGACAGAAGAGGACCATTTCATACTACAGAAAATTATTGCATATGATTGTACTCCGTACAATCATATGCATGCCTGTAAAACCTACAATTTTCTTTCATACGTAGTATATAGGATTAATATAAAAGTCTGGTGATGATACAAAAGCTACACAAGATTTTTTTCAGAAACTTAATAATTTATATATAATTCTAATGAAATTCTCTACTATGCACATTAAGACAACATTTACTCTAGGATCATCACTAGGGGTGTGCCAAAATGTCAGTTTCTTTCTCGCAGGAAAATCTGAGAGATGCCTCAGGTGTCAGAAGAGGCTCAGACAGACCTAGGCTCCAGAAATTCTACAAAGACTGTTGGTCCAAGTGGTAGTTCCTTCACAGAGGATGCCTTGTCAGAAAACTTGACACATCTCATGCCTTCTCTTCAGGATTTTTCAATTCTTGAAACATTTAGATAAGTCCCTATACTGCACTTCAATATTTAATGCTTCCAGTCCTAAAACAGGACGTGGTATGTTCTAATGCCTCTGGTCATAAAGCTAGCAGCTTACTATTTAATCAGAAATTTTACTTGCTAATAACAGTTAACTAACTCCTAGGCCTCCACATATTTACTAAACCTATAAGATACATAGTGCTATACAACATTGATTAAAAATATGAAGAGAGTGAAAGAAAGAGGTGCTGAGAGGACACTGACAGAAAGCAAGGCTGGGTAGTCACAAATAATGCAGACAGAAGCAGTCAAGGAATCAGGTTTGTATTAAGAGCAGGACCATCAAAGAGGATTTTGCTTTATAGGAGCAGCAGTGACAGTGGCAGTGGTGAAATTTTCAGAAGTGCCAGTGACAGCAGTATCATTTGCATCAGCACTCATTGTGGCAGCATTATCCACAGCAGCAGTAACAGCATTATCAGCAGTAGCAATGGCCACAGTGGTTATGATGGTGATATATTAGTGGCAACTACGTCAGTCATAACATCAGGGGCAACTATGACAACAGCAGCAACAGCATCAGTGGTAACCATAGTAATGACTGCATCAGCAGCAACTATGACAGTTACTATATCAGCAGCAGAATCTGTGGCAACTATGGCACTGGTGTCATTAACTACTAAAATTATGGCAGCAGCACCAACTATGGAGGCAATGGCATTAGTGGCAATGTCGTCAGTACATAGTGGCAGCTTCATCAGTGGCGGATGTGTCAACAGAAGCTGCAAAGGCAGTGATGTCAGCATTAGCAGTAGCAGTGGGGTCATCAGTAGTAGTGTCAGCATTAGCCATTAGCAGCACAAGGAGTCCATTTGTTACAGTTCAAGCCAAGTTACAGGTCATAAGCCACTGTAAATATTGATGAATGTTGAAATACATACGTATCTCAACTATTCAAATTGAAAGAGGGAAGGCATACATTAAGGTTTGATCAGAGGAAATGGATAAAAATCTTTGATTTCTTGGAGCAAGAGCTCTTCACCATGGTAGTGCATTATGAACCAAATTTCATCCAGAATTAAATCAATTTGGGTTTTTCAATGCAAGGTGTGATGGAGAAGATTTTGTTCTAATTATTAACCTGGAGGGTTTGTAATGCAAGACAATGCAATAATGTGGAAACATTGGGCATATTTCCTTACACCTGCTGTTCCTGTTCACCTAGCAGCAAGTAGGTACCTGGGTGTTAGCCGACTGGTGTGGGTCGCATCCTGGAGACAAGATTAACCTAAGTTGCTCAAAATGCTCTGCATAACCAGCATAACCAAGTTCGACTCCTATTCCGTTATTTAGGGCATTTCCAACTCCTACTCCTTCATTTAGGGCACTTCCAACTTCGACTCCTACTCCTTTATTAAGGGCACTTCCAACTTCTACTCCTATTCCTTTATTTAGGGCACTTCCAACTTCGACTCCTACTCCTTCATTTAGGGCACTTCTGACTCCAACTCTTTTAATAATACATATATTGATATAGGAAATAAATTATAAATTGCAGCCTCTCCTCCCTTAGCGCGACGTACTCATTTACCGACTGACTCAGACTTACAACGGGCTCTCTGACCAGTATGCATACCTAAATAATGTATATTAGAACTGATTTCCTCTATTCTGTTTCTTACAATATACAGTACACTGTTGTATAAACATTTAAGCATATACCAGTAATGTTATAAATGGTGCAATTGTAACAATAAAACAATATCAAAGATGGTTGACACAAACCCACTACCATTATAATACGCTCCTCACTTAGCGACGAATTTGTTTACTAACGTGGTCTTAGGAACGGAACTCCATTGTTAAGAGAGGAAAGGCTGTATACTAATTACAGTGGACCCTCGGTTTTCGTCGATAATTCTTTCCAGAATGCTGTTCGAGTGCCTTTACCAAACAAATTTATTCCCATAAGGACGAATGGAAATTAGATTAGTCCATTCAGACCCCCAAAAATACACTTACAAAAGCATTTACAAAAATACACTTACATAATGAGGATAACAAAAAAATTAGATAATGGACAACAAAAAAATTAGATAATGAGGATAACAAAAAAATTAGATAATGGAAGATTGGAAATCAGATTGGAGGGAGAGAGTATGGAGGAGGTGAATGTGTTCAGATATTTGGGAGTGGATGTGTCAGCAGATGGGTATATGAAGGATGAGGTGAATCATAGAATTAACGAGGGGAAAAAGGTGAGTAGTGCACTGAGGAGCTTGTGGAGACAGAGAACTTTATCCATGAAAGCAAAGAGGGGAACGTATGAGAGTATAGTTATACCAACACTCTTGTATGGGTATGAGACACGGGGTGTGAATATTGCAACAAGGAGATGTCGTGTCTGAGGTCAATGTGTGGTGTGAATATAATGCAGAGAATCCATAGTTTGGAGATTAGGAGGAGGTGTGGGATTACCAAAACTATTATCCAGAGCTGAGGAGGGGTTGTTGAGATGGTTTAGACATATAGAAAGGATGGAGCAAAATAGAATGACTTCGAGAGTGTATAAATCTGTAGTGGAGGGAAGGCGGGGTAGGGGTAGGCCTAGAAAAGGTTGGAGGGAGGGGGTAAAGGAGGTTTTGTGTGCAAGGGGCTTGGACTTCCTGCAAGCGTGCGTGAGCGTGTTAGATAGGAGCGAATGGAGACAAATGGTTTTTATGACTTGACGTGCTGCTGGAGTGTAGGCAAGGTAACATTTATGCAGGGTTTCAGGGAAACCGGCAGGCTGGACTTGATTCCTGGAGATGGGAAGTACAGTGCCGGCACTCTGAAGGAGGGGTGTTAATGTTGCAGTTTTGTAGCTGTAGTGTAAGCACGCATCTGGCAAGACAGTGATGGAGTGAATGATGATGAAAGTTTTTCTTTGTCGGGCCACCCTGCCTTGGTGGGAAACGGCCGATGTGTTAATAAAAAAAAAAAAAAATTGTTTGAGTTGGGAGCTGTACGAAAACCGAGGTTCCACTGTATATATTTGCTATACGTATATGGATTGCAAACATGAAACATACAAGCTCAGTAACCAGTTAAAGCTTGGCTCTAAATGCTATAGCTATGCCATTCTGGCTTTTTTTTATTTTATTTATTAAGGAAATTACATTCAGTAACCTTATACGTACAGTGGACCCTCTTGTTTTCGTTACCCTCTGATTTTGTGATTTTCGGTTATTGCTGACTCTGTTTTCGTTAATTCCCTCTGGTTTCGTCAGTCGTACGGAACACGTTCGAGTGCCCGTGTGCACACAAAGCCTCCCACACACCATTCTGAGTCAGTGTGGCATTGTTTTTCAGCGAGCGAACATTACCCTGCAAGGTCATACGAAACATTTTGTAATAATCCATTGTTTATTGCACTTGTTTATTGTGTGTGACTGCTAAATAAACCACCATGGGCCCAAAGAAAGCTCCTAGTGCCAGCCCTTTGGTAAAGAAGGTGAGAAAAACAATAGAATTCAAGAAAGAACTCATAGCAAAGTACCAAAGTGGAGGAGGAAGAGAGAGGGGAGAATGTGCCTTCTTCAGTGATTCTGTAGTATGTACGATACTCAAGCAGCATGAGTTGATAAAGGCTATAGCACCAGCCAGCGATAAAGTGTACCATTAACAGTGTAGCAAGTAAGTTAAGCGATTAAGCGATAGAAAAAGGACAACACGAAACTAATTCCTCCAATGTTGTTGGAGGTATATAGGGCCACTGACAACATATGCTGCCCTCTGCCAGCATCTCCTCCAAAATAAGTATAAATATTTCTTATTTATAAAGTGTAAATATTTCATATTTATAGTGTAAATATTTCTTATTTATAAATTAAAGTGTAAATATTTCTTGTTTATAAATTAAGTACATTGTTTCAGTGTGACTAGTGGCCACCACCACTATATGGCTTATGCTGTCAGTGGCCTTGATAAACCCAACAATACCAACACCACCACCACCACCACTCATCACATACATAATGACATATTTTATTCATTCTAGAGTATGTATCATGCTTCTATGTTATTAATATTGTTTATGTCATATTAGATGAATAAGCCGTAGAATTTATATTAGCATCATATTGAATATTATATTAATATTATTTCGATTTTCATAATTTTTGGGTTTCGTCAGACTCTCTGGAAAGGATTAACCCTTTGACTGTCACAACCCCCAATCCTGAGTGCTCTCCTGTTGTCACAAAATATTCGCTTATTTTTCTGATTGTTTTTATCCTAAATTTTTATTTTTTGCGATCAATACTTACCGAGATATGGAGGCATAAAGTTGGCAGAAAATGAGCCGCGTATGGCAACAGCGGTGCAAGCTGCTCACCGGTACACTTATATTTACTCCCATTCGAAGGTTTCTTGTATTTTCCAATATTTTTTTTTCAAAGTACAGTGGACCCTCGGTTAACGAAATTAATCCGTTCCAGGAGCTATTACTTAATCTGAATCTTTCGTTATCTGAAACCTTATTTCCCATAAGAAATAATGTAAATACAATTAATTCGTTCCACAAAAAATAATCACTCAAAATAAAAAAATAACATTTACTTACCTTTATTGAAGAGACTTGCAGGCATCTGGAAGATATGTACATGATGATTGGAGCAGGTGTTAGTGGTTGGAAGGGAATCCCTCCAAAAGGACTTCAGGTGACAAGTCCCTCTCTGGGGTTACTTCCTTCTTGGTCTTTTAATGCCACTAGGACCAGCTTGAGAGTCACTAGACCCCTGCCTGGTGAAGTAGCTGTCCACAGTCCTCTGTTTCTGGCGACTCTTCAACACTTTTCTGAAGTACAACATGGCTCTGTCACTGAAGTGGTTGCACAGAAGGCTCATTTCAGCTTGCTCAGGGTGGTATCTTTCAACAAATGTCTGCAACTCTTTCCACTTTGTACACATCTCCTTAAGCACTGAAGAAGGCACCTCCTTATCTCTCTCTCTCTCTTCCTGTGAAGCAATAACCTCAGCTGTGGTCTGTTGCTGTTCCAGATGAAGCTCTTGCAGCTCTTCAGTTGTTAGCTCTACCCTGTGCTCCTCCACCAACTCTTCCACATCCTCACCACTCACCTCCAACCCCAGGCTGTTCCCCAATTCCACAATATCTTCCACAACATGTTCCACAACTGGCAAGATCACTCAGACGTACACCACTCTCACATTTTTCTATGATTTCCTTCTTCAGTTCGATGGTGTTCCTCACTCTCTTTACCCCAGGGGTGCCACTAGGAAGCTTCTTTGGACTCATGGTGACTTATTTCACAGTGGCAATAACTAAAACCACCAAAAAATACACCAAATATATTGTGAATCTTTGAAAGAGCGCGCTGGGTAATGTTCTCTCAATGGTAAACAACGCTTCACTGGCGTCCTGCGCTTGCGCGGAGCAGGCGGACGCGTCTAATACCTTTCGGTAACCGAGGACTTTTTCGCTAACCGATTCCGAAAAAAGCTTACGTTTTCCGAAACTTTCGTTAACAGGACCTTTCGTTAACTGAGGGTCCACTGTACTATACAGTGTAACTTATGTGGCCTGTGAGACCAAAGTAAGGTGCTGTGTACATATATACACTCGTTGTATGCAACACAATAACTGCACAAACATTATTATCATTATATTGTTTACAGAACTTGTTTACACAAACCAACAATGCAAAAAATTTATTACTATTGTTCTATAATATATATGCACAAATATAATGACTGGACACTTTCCATCAACTTCCCTTAGGAGGTGATGAAACAGACCTGAATAATTATAGACCAATTTCTAATTTACCATTGCTTTCTAAAATCTTCGAAAAATTAATTCATAGACAAATCTATTCCTACCTCGTCTCACACAATGTACTCAACCCCTGTCAATTTGGATTCAGGACAAACAAGAGCACAAACGATGCTATTATGCACATGTTGGAGTTAATATATACCGCACTTGAGAAGAAAGAAGTCCCACTGGGAATCTTCATTGATCTACGCAAAGCTTTTGATACAGTCGACCATGATTTACTGCTCACAAAATTAGCACATTATGGTATAAGGGGACACCCACTCAACTACCTAAAGTCATACCTCACCAACAGAAGCCAATACGTGTACACAAATGGAGCGAACTCTTCCACACAACAAATTACAGTCGGAGTCCCTCAAGGAAGTGTCCTGGGGCCACTCCTATTCCTCATTTACATAAATGACCTACCGAATGCATCACAACTACTCAAACCCATTTTATTTGCAGATGACACAACATATGTCTTCTTTCACCCAAATCCAGTTATACTGGCCAACACTGTTAATGCCGAATTACAGAAAATATCAACATGGATGACGACTAACAAGCTTACTCTCAATACTGACAAGACCTACTTCATACAGTTTGGAAGCAAAGCCACAAATGTTCCACTTAACATAACGCTCAATGGCACACCCATCACAAGACTCACAGAGGGAAAATTCCTAGGAATCCACCTTGACAGTAGCCTTAAATTCCAAACACACATACAACAAATTTCCAAGAAAATCTCGAAGACAGTAGGCATATTATCAAAGATAAGCTATTATGTACCACAATCAGCTCTCCTTGCACTATTATCATTCACTTATCTACCCGTATCTCACCTACGGAATCTGTGCATGGGGATCAACAACATTAAATCACCTTAGATCACTCATAACACAACAAAAGGCCGCAGTCAGAATGATAACAAATTCCCACTCTAGACAGCATACTCCACCAATATTCAAAAGTCTAAAACTACTCACCGTAAAGAACATTCATACTTACTCTTGTGCCTACTACATATATAAAACTTTACACTCTAATATAAACCCTCCACTCAAAATTCTCCTCACCAACTTTAATAGGACCCATGACCACAACACAAGACACAGATCACTTTTTGATATACCCCGTGTTCATATCAACCTATGTAAAAATTCTATGCACATAAAGGGCCCCAGAATCTGGAATTCATTACCAGTAAATATTAAGATAATCTTGTCTGAAAATCAATTTAAGACTCAACTCAAAACCACCTACTCACCCAAAACTAAATGATCATACTATAAACTACTATGAAATGCTATTATTACTTTCCTATGATAATTAATTTAATATGTTTCATTATGTTACTACTAAACAAGCTAATCATGGTCTAGTTCGATTCGAGAATGCTGTTCAAGTGCCATTACCAAACGAATTTATCCCTAAGGAATAATGTAAAATAGACCAGTCCTTTTACACCCCAAAAATATACTTACAAAAGCATTTAAAAAATAAACTTACATAAAAGGGCGATTTTGGGGACCATCGTAACTTCGAGGTACCACTGTACTTCATATTATAAGTTAATGTCAAAAATGCTCAATGTTATTTTCCTTAAGATAATCTCAATTCAATATTACCATTCGAGAATCTAACACCTGTAACAATCTAATATCATCGTATAATAATTTAAACAGTACAATTTCATCATATTGTAATTTTGAAAATAATTTTTAACTAGAATAAACTCAATAAATTTCTCTAATATTAAGTACATAGTCTTTAAGTTACTAGATTAAGCTGCCCCTAATGCCATGGCACGTCAGTGGCTCTCCTTGCACTCAATTTACATTGTAACACCAATACCCATGTAATCTGCAATGAGAAATAAAATTTTTTGTTTGTTTGTTTGTTTACAGAACTTGTTTACAACCAACAATGCAAAATTTTTTATTACTATTGTTCTATAAGTATATACAGTGTCTCAGTTTTGTAAAACTTCACTATATAGCCTGCTCACACCATACGAGCGATTCACCTTAAGGAAAAATGTCATGAGGTTAGTCTATTTCAGACCCCCAAACATACACTTCCACTAGCACTTACAATATTATACTTACATATTGTACATTCCGGTGTATGAAACTGGACACTTACACATATATTGACTGACACTTTTCCCTCAACTTCCCTTAGCACTTGAAGCTGTGTGTGTGCATCTAATTTGCTGAGTCAGGGTAAGGCAGCTGTCAAATGACATCATTCCATTACTCACCACCCTCACTGCTTCAACCTGTCACACAATGGGACCCATGTCTTCTTCCCACAACTCTTTCCTGCTCCTTTTCCTTCATTCTTTCCTTACTTTCTTACTTATTTCCTTCCTTCCTTCCTCTCATCTCTTCCTTCCTCTCATCTCTTCCTTCCTGCCTTCCTTTCTTCCTTCATTCCTTCCTTTCTTTCTTTCTTCCTTTCTTCTTTCCTTCCTTCCTTTCCTACTTTCCTCCTTCCTTCTTCTTTCCTTCCTTCCTCTCAGCTCTTCTTTCCTTCCTTTCATCTCTTCTTTCCTTCCTTCCTCTCATCTCTTCTTTCCTTCCTTCCTTCCTCTCATCTCTTCCTTACTTTCTTTCTTTCTTCCTTCCTTCCTTCTGGTATCCTGGGCATTGCTTTCAGTCACAAACTCCTCAAAACCATGAAATTCATCTTCAGAGACACTTCCATCTGTGTTAGAGCTATCACTGGGGAAGAGAAGTCCCAGATTCGCCGGGGAGTCAGGTATTTCTTACCGCTAGGCATGCTGAACATGGACTACTGAAATGGTTTTCCCACAATGCACCACTGGCTGCCCGATTTTTTTTATACTGCGCACAATGACCCCACATACCCATTCTCTCTCATGTGGGCCTACCAGCTTTCTCCCACTTGATTTGAGGCCGCTAGAATTTATGCGTATTAATACGTCCGAAACAGTGGCTCGTAAGACGTATGTATACGACCGAAACAGTCAAAGGGTTAAGTATCCATCCAATTAGTAGAAGATTGTCCCTATAGACTCCTATGACCACGTTCAGGGTTTTTTCTCAGTGCCCACGAAAAGAAATCCTCTGCACCATACTGGATTAGGTAACTTATTCAGTAGTCCATTTGCATTTGCCTTTCATAATGTCCTTCAGTGTGATCTGGACTCTGGAGTCCAACCTCCATTCAGTAGCTTATTTTCTGAAAACTGGAAAACTGAAAATTTCATTTCTGCGTAAGGGTCCTTGGGGTTCACTGATTGTGCCACCTCCCTTATCTCTTCTGTACCTGTTGCCAACTGGAGATTCAAGCATTGTGAGAGTTACTAGAGGATGTTGGCCATAACATGGGAAAGGAAACCTACACTGACTGCAAAAGTGCAAAATAATTACTTGGTGTGAAGGAATGAGTTTTGTTACTGGTAGGGCCAGCAGGGACTTAAGGAACACATTTATTTTTCACTTTTAAAACTTCATTCTCCTCTTGTCTCTGTTTTCATTTTTGTTTCATGCATAAAAGTTTCATCCATTCCAGTAGCCTGTTTTTTTTTATACAGCCTTTCCTCACTTAGCGACATACTTGTTAACCGATGCCTCGGACTTATGACGGGCTCTTTGACCAGTATTTATACCTAAATATGTAATGTATATTAGAGCTAATTTCCTTTATTCTGTTTATTTCAATATACAGCGGACCCCCGAGTTTCGGTCACCTCGGAAATCGAACAATTATGTAAGTTTAATATTGTAAGTGCTTTTGTATGTGTATTTTTGGGGGTCTGAAAGGACTAATCTAATTTACATTTTTCCTTAAGGGAACAAATTCATTCAGTAATGGCACTCAGCCTTCTGGAATGAATTATGACCAAAACTCGGGGGTCCACTGTACAGTACACTACTGTATAAACATTTAAAAAAATACCCGAAATGTTGTAAATAGTGCAAAGGTGACATTAAAACAATATCAAAGATGGTTGACACAAACCCACTACCATTATAGTATGCTCCTCACTTAGCAACAAATTCGTTTAACGATGTGGTCTTAGGAACGAAACTCCGTCGTTAAGTGAGGAGAGGCTGTATAACACTCTTCCCATCTGCCACCAAGGTAGGGTAACCCCAAAATAAAGGAAACACATTCATTGTCACTCATTCAATTGCTGTCTTACCAGATGTGTGCAGACATCACAGTTCAAATGACCTCAAAATTGTGACATCCCCATCCCTCGTTCAGACTGCAGGTGCTGTACAACCCAATTCCAGGACACAAGTTCAGCTAACCAGTTTTACCTGAATCCCTCCACACTTCATGTTCACCAATCTAATATGCTCACACAAGCCTGCTGAATGCTCAAGCCCCTGGCACAAAAAACCTTCTTTAGCCCTACCCTTCATCCCTCTAACCCTTCAAGGGTTATCTTATTCTGCTCCAGTCTCTAAATGCCCAGATCACCTCCACAAGCCCTCCTCAGCTCTTTGAATTATTCCTTTGGTTATCCCACACCATCATCTAATTTCTATGGTCCAAATTCTCTGTATAATATTCACACTGTGCATTGCCCTCATATGTAACATCACTGCATCCAGCCACCTCCTTGCTGCAACACTTAAAGCCCCATGCCTTACACCCATCAGAGTCTCAAAACTCCAGACCGTCTGGAGTTTTGAGACTCTGACCGCGGGTTCGAACCCCACCCATGGTATGGTTTGTTTGCAATCGTGTCATCACGATTTCGTGGAACCTCAGTACTCAAACTTATTCATTCCAGAAGGCTGTTCGAGTGCCGATCTGTTCAAGTATCAAGCAAATTTTTCCCAACCAGTTTTCTTTTTGGTTGGCTGTTATCACTAATCTTCGTAGGCCCCATGGTGACTTATTTATACAAATAATATAAAAAACACCAAAAAAATGTGAAGAAAAATGAAATAGTTTACAGCGAAGTTCTGGCAGGTTGTGTTTGTTTTTCAAATTCAAATTTTTATTTCCTTGCAAGTTTACAAAGTGGTTGACATATTGTAGGAAGTATATTTACATTGAAAGATTACAGTGAGGGTTTACAATGATTTGTAGTGCAAAGAGAGCCACTATCATGCCTTGGCATTACAGGCAGTCTAAACTTAACCCTTTGGGGGTCGACAGGCCCTCTCCCAAACTCATTCTCAGGGTCGAAAATTTTTTTTGGAAAAATAAATTCTTATAAAATTATAGAGAATATTTTTCTGATCATAATGACACCAAAAGTATGAAATTTGATTGAAAACTTGCGGAATTATGCTCTCGCGAACTTATCAGTCTCAACGATGTTTATGCATCGGCGATATCGCCCACTTTGAGCCCTATTTTTGGCCAATGCCAATATTCCAGTCTACTAAAATCATAGCTTTTTCACTAGAACTCCATTTCTTCTATCGATTGAATACAAGAAACCGCCCATTTACCAATTTCAACAACCCAAAAAAGTTGTCAGAAATTTGCAATTTGGCCAATTTCACACAAATTTCAAACGATGCCAATTTCAAAATGGAGTCCAGAATAAACAAGGCAGATATTCCTGGCACTAAAATAACATCTCCGTTTATTAGTCACGTCTCCAGGCCCCTCTTGCATTACTTTTGCTTTCCATTTTGAATTTTTATTCTCACAAAAAATAGAAGATTTACTGTTATGTATACAACTGCATCATTGTAAAACTGGTATAAATAATATCATCGCACCTGTGAAAGAATATTAGACTCACCAGTTGACGTGTATTGGACGCATGGTATGATTTGTTTACTCTTGAACATCGGCAAAAATCGAACATTTTCGCTACTTTGAGCTTAATTTCAAGGTACTTGTCATCATAAAACCAATCAAAATCATCTCTATTTCTGTAGTATATCTTCCATTCTATCAAACGAGACCAAGAAAACGAGAATACATCAATAAATACCATACGAAAATAGACTGCAAAGTCGCTGTTTTAAACGAAAAATACGGTTGGAGTTTTTTTTTTCTCATTATGCAGTGTGTGCTGCAGGATTTTTTTATACTGTGCACACAGACCCATTCTTTCATATGTAGGCCTACCAGCCGTTTCCCGCTTAATTTGAGGCCGATAGAATTTATGCGTACTAGTACAGCACCGACCCTGGCGCGTAAAACGTACTAGCACGGCACCGACCCCTAAAGCGTTAATACAGTGGACCCTCAGTTTTCATGTATCTCTGTTTACGCCGATTTCAGTTTTTGCGCACTTTTTTCGTGGAAATATTACCTCCGTTTTCGCCAATTGGCTCTGTTTTCGTCGATGGTATGGAACATGTCCAGTGCCCAGTGCACATACAAAGCCCGCAAGCCCGCCTCCCACACACATTCTCAGGCAGTGTAGCATTGTTTCTGGTTGAGTGAACATTATCCTGCGAGTTCATACAAAACATTTCTTAACAATCCATTGTTTTTGGCCCTTGTTTATTGTGTGTGACTGCTAAATAAGCCACCATGGGCCCAAAGAAAGCTCCTAGTGCCAGTTCTTTGGTAAAGAAAGTTAGGAACACCATAGAATTAAAGAAAGAAATCGTACCAAAGTATCAAAGTGGAGTCGATAAAGACTACATTGGACCCCCGCCTAACGAGCACCCCGGAAATCATACAATTATGTAAGTATAATATTGTAAGTGCTTGTGGAAGTGTATTTTTGGGGGTCTGAAATAGACTAACCTACGTGACATTATTTCTTAAGGAAGTAAATTCGTTCGGTAATGGCACTTGAGCAGGCTTCTGGAATGAATTTTGCTCGTTAGGCGGGGGTCCACTGTATAGGGCCAGCCAGCGATAAAGTGTAGCACTAACAGTGTAGCAAGTAAGTTAAGCGATAGAAAAATGACGACATGAAACTTACCTCCTCCATTGTTGTTTGAGGAATATAGGGGCACTGAGACCAGAGCTGCCCTCTGCCACCATCTCCTCCAAGGTAAGTGTAAATATTTCTTATTTATAAAGTGCATCAGTGCGTCATCGAGGACTGTCTGTCATATTTCCATTGGGGTCCTCAATCTTGTCCCCCAGGATACGACCCACACCAGTCGACTAACACCCAGGTACCTATTTGCTGCTAGGTGAACATGAAAACAGGTGTAAGGAAACACGTCGAAATGTTTCCACACCGCCGGGAATCGAACCCAGACCCTCTGTGTGTGAAGCGAGAGCTGTAGCCACCAGGCCACCAACACCACCACCACTATATGTACACCTTATGGTCAGTGGTCCTCACATTCGTAATGACATCACATTTCTGTCTGTGATAGATAAATAAGCCGCAGAGCTGATGTTAGTGTCAAATTGAAGCATTTTTGTCCTGCCTCCAAACAATAAACTCGCCTCCCTCTCTTCTCCTCTCCATCTTCAATACACCAACAAGAGTCGCCAATAGTGTGATGTTAAATGTTCATTTATACATGTTATTAGTGCTTTATATTTATTTGTCATTCTTTTATGTATGTAAATCTATATTTAATCTCTAAAAAATTATTTTTTGTTAATACTCCTGGGTGTCTGAAACGAATTAATTGAATTTACATTATTTCTTATGGGGAAAATTGTTTCAGTTTTCGCCGATTTCAGTTTTAGCCAATCCTTCTGGAACGGATTAAATACGAAAACCGAGGGTCCACTGTACATTACTGATTAATTAACACTAGAGAAACTTTATAAAACTGGGTTGTTTGAATGTGCGTGGATGTAGTGCGGATGATAAGAAAGAGATGATTGCTGATGTTATGAATGAAAAGAAGTTGGATGTCCGGGCCCTAAGCGAAACAAAGCTGAAGGGAGTAGGCGAGTTTCAGTGGGGAGAAATAAATGGGATTAAGTCAGGAGTATCTGAGAGAGTTAGAGCTAAGGAAGGGGTAGCAATAATGTTGAAGGATCAGTTATGGAAGGAGAAGAGGGAAAATAAATGTGTAAATTCAAGGATTATGTGGATTAAAATAAGGGTTGGATGCAAAAAGTGGGTCATAATAAGCGTGTATGCACCTGGAGAAGAGAGGAGTGTAGAGGAGAGAGAAAGATTTTGGGAGTCTAGCGAGTAAAATCCCAAGCTCAAACACCCGTCCAACAGACTACCTCACAAACACCTACCCTAATACGCTATTCCTAGCTCCTACCAACCCAATTGAAGTCTCGCTCATAATCAACACCCTTAAAAACAAGGCAGGAGACATAAACAGCCTACCAACTTTTATGTACAAAAAAGCTTCACAGGTACTGTCACCAATCATAGCAACACTATTCAATAAATCCATTGAAGCCTCTACCTTTCCATCAATTCTCAAAATAGCTAGGGTCACCCCGATCCACAAAGGAGGTGATCAAACAGACCTGAATAATTATAGACCAATTTCTAATTTACCATTGCTTTCTAA
>WNWK01014238.1:0-52160 GCA_009830355.1 Cherax destructor | reverse complement strand
AATGTAATATTTAAAACGTATTGTTGGTGTGACTGAAAATAAAAATGGGAATTGCAAAATGAACCATCGTACAGGCAGGAGTGGCCATAATTAATTAATCTGTGTACACTGCGACAATTGTCTAATTGAATTGGGAGTCATCGTGGCCATAATTGTGTGTTTCGGTCTGGATTTGATATTGGAACCTTTAATAATGTATCCTACTGAAGAATAGGGACAGAAAATTTACGAAACCACTAGAATAAAGTGGTGGAAGTGGAAAATGAATAATGTGTCATCATGCAGCTCACCCAGGGAAGTACGCCATTGTTACCTAGCAACTAAAGTACTGACTGGCAAGTCAGTACTCTAGTAGGTGTTAGGGTGTGTTCCACCTGTGACATAGATGGTGAGTATTAATATCAAAATTACTCTTTTTAATAATTACATGAAATTGTGTCACTATATATAGATATAATGTTAATTAATATCTTACCCAGTCTCTATATTTAGTAGTATTCCAATTAACCATTTCTGGAGATCAAGTCCTTAAAAAATCATACAGTCCACTATCTTTAAGTTTACCAACATTATTGGTATTAATTTTTATATATCTTCAGTCATTTATAAACCCCAACTTTGCTTGTGGGAGGGAAAGAGTGTGTGTGGGTCTCGAAGGAGAGGTATGGTGCAGCCCAGTGTCTCTAAAATCCCACCTAGTTCTGAGATACAAATAATATTAGTAAATTCAATAAACTCTTGCTTAGACGTGCCCCCCCCCCTTAAATTTAGTGGATGAAATATTCTAGGAATGTGCCTGTGAACCTCATCCCCATAATTTCCCACAACGCTTACAGGAATAGCCTTACACAACAACAGCTGTAACACTGACGAGAGTTGCAGGGTAACACCACAGGTGGATGGTTGACAAAAGTAGTTAGCAACCTCTTCTGAAAAGAAAAAAAAACTAGACTACATTAAGCCGGCGACGAAGATAATCACAAAATTTACTCCTGTCCCAATTAATTTACACACTACTGTAGGTTGTTGGCAACTGACGGTTGCTGGTTAGATATATAACTTACCTTACCAAGGTAATATATTTTCCTCTTCATATTATGATCATTTTGCATAATCAAATAAAATGCAGATCATTCGATTTTTAAAGATGTTTATATCAAAAATGTTTTTTTAATCAGTATAACAGTCCGAAACAAGTCTAACTATATAGTTCACTGCAGGTTTAAAAATATAATTAAGACGCTAAGATGTAAAAAAAAAATCTCTGTTCATAACAAAATTTAAAGGCATCATAGTCCACAAGAACGTTAGCAATATCGCTATAAAGTTTATCACTGCCATATACCACACCGGGGTTGAACAATACAATAGTCCACATTAAGGTTAAACAACATAGTTTATACCAAGGTTTAACACTACCTTAGTCCACATCAAAGTATAACAATATCAGAGGCAATAGCTGGGTTCAGTACCACTATGGCCAACAGCATGTTTCCTCCAATGCCCCGGACGAGCCTAAAACCAGCGCTTCGACCTCGAACATTGGTGTACCAGAGAAGTTTCTCTCTAGAAACCGTCGTCTTCTCTCCGTGCGTGATGGTCGTGGTAGTTGTAGGTGTCTGCTCACACAACTCTCACATATGTTAGCAGCAGCACGACACGCTGGCTTCGTATGTTGAACTAGACCATCCCGTGTTCCTAAAATGACTTCCAGAGTTCTTGTACTTGTGGGAAGGAGAATTTGTGTAACAACACTAACAACCAAATATCTTGATGTCTTAAATGTTACTAGAGATAAATATAAAATCATATTTTCTGGTGGAGAGGACACGAATTGCCAGAAGAGAACTAATTTTGTTACTACGTTTAGCTTAACAAATCTCTATCAGATACAGGAAATATGCAAAATATCGATAAATATATAATGCTTAAATGTTATTTATTTTCTGTATTTGATAAAGCCTCTTGTAGGTGAAACGTCGTAACAATAAAAAGGTCTGCTTTTGCTAAGATTGCATTTCTCCCACCATTTGTCAACTCATAGCAACACTCCTCTCACATATTACAATAGACAACGTCCAGAAACTGGAAGAAATTGGATGACGAACACTCAGTACAGAGCAATCTTCTAATATGGCAATGTTTTACTAAGAGGAATTTTATCTAGGTATATTATATAATTTCATAAAGTTTCCCCAGAGTGAAACGTCGTTATAATAAAGTTTGACGCTATTTCATGTGTCTTCGGCATCTACTTGTCGTTTCGCCTATACAGTAAGCTTCTTCAGTCAAATATAGAGGCAGCAAGTGGAGCAGCGAACTACAGACGATGTGATCAGCCCACCAGCCTTCGAGAACTGTTTTTGAGGTGATCCTTCAGCTTGGAGAAGAGATATGAACGATATCGTTCGAGACCATGGAACTGAACTCTTCTCCAGGCAAAGAGACTGACCACTTCAAGTACTATTTCTCCAGGGTTGATGGAGTGATTATATCATATTCATTTCACTACTACACCTGCTGCCTCTGTATTTAAGTGAAAAAGCCTACTGTGTAGGCGAAACGTTTCAACATTGAAGATACCCAACTGATGCCCATGTGTCTTACCCATCAACTAGTCGGTATTTTATACCATTTTCAGCATTACCCTCTGGCACAATTTGGTCATCTCCGAGGAGAAATATTAATTCAAATATCTTTAAAAATATAGCTTTCAATGATAAAGCACTATTAGAACTAGACCGATAAAACAATTGCATATTTTCTTTTGTGTAAACAAATTGATTCTTGAGCGGCCATGGCCCCAGCTGTTGAGGGAAAAACACATGCTGCCAAACAAGCGTTTATTGAAACGTTTCGCTCTGTGTAAAGATTTATCACCAGAAAGCGAAATATTTTTCAATAAAAGCTGACTTTGCAAGGTGTTTTCTCTTCACTGTTGTCGGTAAGTGCGCCTTTTGGGTGCCTCCCTGCTATTGTTGAAGGGGTCAGTGTTAGAATATGTTTGAAATATCGATCTCGCCTTTTGAATCCAATACTTTTTCATCTATGTTATGAATACAAAGATATACAGAGACATACAAAGTCTACAAACGGAGGTGTAAAGTTGCTATCCACAAGTGATAAGAGTTTAGGATCTAAAGTACACTAAATCACAGTGACTCAGCGCTAAACATAAGATAATCTACTTCCCGCAACTGACTACTCCTTGCAGCTTACCTACTTCCTGCAGTTGATCTACTTACTGCAGCTGATTTGATTCCTGCAGCTGACCTACTTCCTGCAACTGACCTACTTCCTACATCTGACCTACCTCTTGCTTGTGATGTACTTCTTGCAGCTGATCTACCTCCTGTAATTCCCCTCCTTCCTACACTTGTCCTACTTTCTATAAGCCAGCTGTTCTCGCTGGCAAAGCCCACAGAAAGGTTACTGGCTAAACCACAGGTGTTCTTAAGATGGGATATGAGTGCATGCATGCCTTAGTGCAGTCAGTAATGAGTGCATCAACATATGATAAATTTTTCCTCAAAGAACAAAACCAGATAAATAAACTTTTTTTTATATGATTTCTTTATTGGTATAATGGTATACACTACCGACTGGATGATGATTTAGACTCATGTGCAACACCTGGGTAACTTAATTTGAGTATGTTTTCCCAACCAGTGATTTTTTCAACTCTGTACAGAGACTGTAAACTGTAGACAATAGAAGATGGAGCAGTCAGTCCATCAGCCATGGTGGAAGGTGTTCAAACTCTTAACCTACTGAAGAGGGACTTAGTGTGTAACCGAAATTTAAAGCATTTACAATACGTTTTTTCCTAATGTCTGCTTGAGGGTTTATTTGTGTCATAAAATAAAGTTTTAATATGTTTTTCACTAATCTCATTGACTTCCGATTTCTGCTAAACTTTTTTCTTAAAAACTTTGTCTAAAGCTTATTCTAACCAATAAATGAATGAAATCGGACGATAAACAATAAAAAAATATTTTGGGTACTTTCCCCTTAGTTAAAATGGTCAATAGTGTTAAAAAATACACTTTTAAACAACGTGCTTTCATCGGGTCAACGTTTCGCTCTGTGTAGAACTTCATATATATATATATGACTTGATAAAGATCTACACAGAGCAACCCGCTGTCCCAATAATCACATGATTTTTCCTCATTATTACCTAAAGAATTCTATTTTAATAAAAAATTGAAAGTATTAATAGATTTCGTTTCAACTCGAGATAGACTACGACAAGACGCTATTAGGTATGAAATACAATATACCAGGAGGAGTTGGCTGAATAGAAGCTTGTAGTAATGGCGTCTCAGTGTTAGCTTTGTCAAAGCCAAGTGTAATTAGATGGATCTCACAAAGCTGGCGACAGAGATGGACGTATAAGGGGATGCAAGGAAATATAGAGAGTAAAGGAGCATGGATGGAAGAAGCAGATGTCAGGAAGCTGGATATGAAGGAAAGGGAGAAAAAGAGAAATAAGAAGGAGCATGATGTGAAGGAGCAAGGTGCAAAGGAGCAGGGTGTGAAGGAGCAGGATGAGAAGTAGCAGGGTGTGAAGGAGCAGGGTGAGAAGTAGCAGGGTGTGAAGGAGCAGGGTGAGAAGTAGCAGGGTGTGAAGGAGCAGGGTGAGAAGTAGCAGGGTGTGAAGGAGCAGGGTGTGAAGGAGCAGGGTGAGAAGTAGAAGGGTGTGAAGGAGCAGATTGAGAAGTAGTAGGGTGAAGAAGAGCAGGGTGTGAAGGAGCAGGGTGAAGAGGAGCAGGGTGAAGAAGAGCAGGGTGTGAAGGAGCAGGGTGAAGAGGAGCAGGGTGAAGAAGAGCAGGGTGTGAAGGAGCAGGGTGAAGAGGAGCAGGGTGAAGAGGAGCAGGGTGAAGAGGAGCAGGGTGAAGAGGAGCAGGGTGAAGAGGAGCAGGGTGAAGAGGAGCAGGGTGAAGAGGAGCAGGGTGAAGAGGAGCAGGGTATAACTTAGAAAGGTGTAAAGAAGCAGGCTATGTGTGAATGGTATAGAAAGAAACAAGATGTGAAGAACCAAGGTGCGAAGGACCAGAATGGGAAGAAATACGGTCTTAAAAAGCAGGGTAGGAAAGAGAAGGGTGTAAAAAAGTGAGGTCTGAAAGAGAAGGGCATGAAGAACCAGGGTGTGAAAAAACAGAATACGAGAGAGCAGAATGAAAAGGAGTTGAATGTTAAGAAGAAAAGTGTGAGACCAGGGAGTGAAAGAGCAGGATATGAACGAACAGGGTATAAAGAAGCAGGGTATGATGAAGCAGGGTTTAAAGAAGTCGGGTATAAAGAAGCAGGGTATAAAGAAGCTGGGTATGAAGAAGCAGGGTATAAAGAAGCAGGGTATGATGAAGCAGGGTATAAAGAAGCTGGGTATAAAGAAGCAGGGTATAAAGAAGCAGGGTATGATGAAGCAGGGTATAAAGAAGTCGGGTATAAAGAAGCAGGGTATAAAGAAGCTGGGTATGAAGAAGCTGGGTATGAAGAAGCAGGGTATGATGAAGCAGGGTATAAAGAAGTCGGGTATAAAGAAGCAGGGTATAAAGAAGCTGGGTATGAAGATAGTACAGGGTATGAAGAAGCAGGGTATGATGAAGCAGGGTATAAAGAAGTCGGGTATAAGAAGCAGGGTATAAAGAAGTGGTAGAAGAAGGGAAGGATGAAATAGTAAGGTGTGGAAGGACAGGAGTGAAGGGATGAAATGAGGAAGGAGTGAAGATCAAGTGTCAAAAGGGATGAAGGAGGAGAAGGAGTGAAAACAGAGTGTAAGACCAGGTGTAATGAAGAAGCAAGGTGTGAAGACACAGGGTGTGAAGACACAGTGTGTGAAGACACAGTGTGTGAAGACAGAGTATGAAGGAGCAAGGTGTGAAGACACAGGGTGTGAAGACACAGGTGTGAAGACACAGGGTGTGAAGACACAGTGTGTGAAGACACAGGTGTAAGACAGGTTTGGGGGGAAAACACAGTGTGTGAAGAACAGGAGTATGAAGGAGCAAGTGTGAAAGACACTAAGAGGTGTGAAGATCACAGTTGAAAAAGTGTGAAGACACAGGTGTGAACAGGGTGAAAAAGGTGAAGAAACAGGGTGTGAAAGAGCAGGGTGTGAAGACACAAAGTGTGAAGACACAGGGTGTGAAGACAGAGTGTGAAGACACTGTGTGTGAAGAATCAGGGTGTGAAGAGGAAGGGTGTGAAGGGGCAGGGTGCCAAGGAGGAATGTGAAAAATAGCCGAGTGTAATGAAGCAGGGTGTCGTGAATCAGGAGGGTGTCGTGAATCAGGAGGGTGTCGTGAATCAGGAGGGTGTCGTGAATCAGGAGGGTGTCGTGAATCAGGAGGGTGTCGTGGATCAGGGTGTCGTGGATCAGGGTGTCGTTTATCAGGGTGTCGTGGATCAGGGTGTCGTGGATCAGGGTGCCGTGGATGTGGATAAAGGTGTCGTGGATCAGGGTATCGTGGATCAGGGTGTCAAGGCGCACAGTGTCAACGAGCAGAATATGAAGGAGCAGAACAACAAGGAGCTGGGTGGCAACGAGCAAATTATGAAGGAGCTGGATTGGAAGGAGCAGAGTGGATGGGAAATAACTGGGAGGGAAGGAACACATGGACAAAAGTTGGGTAATAAGGAGCGGTTGGAAAAAAGTAGGTTAGTAAGGAGCGGATGGAAAAAAGTATGATAGTAAGGAACAGATGGAAAAAAGTAGGGTAGTAAGGAGCAGATGGAAAAAAGTAGTTTAGTAAAGAGCAGGTGGAAAAATGTAGGGTAGGAAGGAGCTAGGTGTGAAGAAAAGAAAGGAAAGATGAAAGATATGAAGGAGCAGGTTTAAATTTTAAGTAGCAATTAAATGTGAAAAAATATAATATTAAATAATATAAAATTTAGTACAGGGTAACAATAGCATTATACTCACATAGCTTAAAGACGTCTCGTCAGAAATTGAAAGTGCGCCCTCTCGTAAAAGGGAGCAATAAACCCCTGTATCTCTGAAGGTAAATATTTCAATGGGGCAGTCCTGCTTCTTAAGGCATATTTGACAAGCACTAAAGAAAGGGATCATACAAGCATCTACTTCATTATGATTATCTGTATTTATAATTAAGTTAATGTTGCCCAAAGGTTGTGGTACACTGGACTTACCACTGGCAGCAGTCCTACTTACATGACCGTGACATGGCCAGGCTTACGGCAGTAGCAGTAGGTTATGTGTTCGGGAATCCTGTCTCGTTCACCTTTCTGGTCTTGAGGTGGGCGTTGTGTGTCAATTCCAGCTTTCATCCTCAGAAGAAATGCAGATGTCCTTCCACGACGATCTCTGTCCATACCAAGCTGGTCTGAAGAAAGTTTGAGAGACCTTTCTGCCAATGATCGGTTAGCCTCAAAGATGTCTGCAAGCTTAGCCGCCTCCATAGCAGTTTCCACCGAATGGTCTTCTAAAAAGACCCCTACCTCCTAACCAACCGACTCAAGGATATTATCGATCATAACTAATTTCACCAATTCGCTGAAGTTAGAAACACCAGGTGCTCTATAGCACTTCATGAAGATCTTGGTTTGTATCCGAACGAAGTCTACATACGACTGGCCGGATTGATATGCCCCTAGCACAGCCGCCTTCACAACATTGTAATCAGAGAAGTATTTATCACTCAAACCACTAAACCAGCACTGAATTCAAACAAAGCTTTATGAACCAGTGCTGCTATTCCAACTGAACGAGCGATTCGCCAGCAGCGTTGTAAAGATAGTCTGAGGAAATTTTGCAGGGTACATGCTGTCACCAAGCGCCTAAGACGCACATGTGCCATAACCAGCAAACACTAGAACAAAGCACTAACCTGTAGCAATCCCCTCAACACACAAACAGCTGTAACCAGTAACACGACAACGTAAACAACTTTACAACGCAACAATGTAAGCAAGTTTGTTCCGCAGACAGTGAAGAGAACAATGGCTTCAGGTCAGGCACCCTATATTACGATTGAGACACTTATGCAACATATGGATATCTTTATTAGGGAAACGTTTCGCCACACAGTGGCTTCATCAGTCCAATACAAAGTAGAAATGAGTAAGGAGAGGAGGAGTTTGAGGTAATCAGTCCCTCAGCCTGGAATCGATGTGTTCAGTCCATCAATCTTGTAGAAAGTACAGCATATGGCCGGAGAAGTGACTTTTATACTGTAGTCAGGTGAGTGGAAGCAGGAGGAGGCGGGATCGCAGTAGAACCTTCCATTAGTGTAAGTAAGTCTTCGTCCAAAGGTTGGACAAGTATTCAAGAATTATTTGTATCAAGATCCCATGATGTTGCAGTGTCTGACAGACACTGCAACATCATTGGACTGATAAAGCCAATTTGTGGCGAAACGTTTCCTTAATAAAGTTTCCCATATGTTGCATAAGTGTCTCAATCTTCAACTTGTCGTTTTTCAAACCATTTATCATCCCATATTACGACCACGGGTGATGTTTGGTGGGCCTGAAGCGCCTGTTCGTAAATAAGTGAGCAAATTCTCAACTAGCCAGCACAAGGACAAAATAAAGCAACGGAAATATATTCTTAATCAGTGTATTCCTTCACTAAAACTCTGTATAATTATTTACACTATGTGGTGATTGTTTACAAGATGGTATATACTAGCAAGAGCCACTGTAAGAACAGTCTTCGACCAGAGGTAATGGAAGTATGTCTAATTTGCTCCACGAGTTGAAGTCATAGTTTCAAACAGTCGGAATGGCCGTGTGACATACGTTAAATAAATTGTAATGTACTCTTCGTATGCCACACTTGGTTACAATACATGCCTCAGGCATGCTTTCCAGCTAATTCATTCTCCTACTGTATGTTCTGGCCACACGAGCGATACTATATAAAGGCAGGATTGTAACCAGGCTACCTAGCGTTTTAATTAAGGCATTTGTAGGTAAATGATCTAAATCATCACGTAGGGAGCTAAGCCACACTCGTGGAGAGCCTCCAAACGTGGGTTTGAATCTTGCTGAACGCGATCTTTCTCTGTATATACCTCCGCTTGTTTCTGCGTTAAGCATTGCTCTTGTATCGCTCGTGTGGGCAGAATATCTAACCTGCAGCAGTCAGTTAACTGCTATATATCTATTTAGTGCTACATGAACAGCTTTAAAGAAACTTGTTCAATCGCTTGTCTCACCTGGGGATTGAAAAATGGTCATTTCTGTTGAGAGCTAATTCCTTCAAAACTGATCTGCGAGTCACTTCTCAGACGCATCTAAGTTCCTCTCACTCTCTAGATTTTTCATCTAATGAAATTCATAGTTAAATTAATAAAATTTTTGTGAAACCCCAACTTAACCTCATTCTCTATCGCCTTTTGAACACCTGTGCTCTCAGGTCTAAATTAAATCATAACTTCGTTAACAATGTTGTCTTCAAAGACAATATTAAGTTATTTCGTGATTATTAAAATCAGGAGTTGATCCTGTTCACTTAAGTTTTGGCTGTCGATGGCGATTGGACACTTCAGATAATTAGGTTGATCCAAGAAAGGAGAAGGTAGTTCTAATTCCTTGCACCAAGAATCCTTATCCAAAATCAAATAATTCCTTCTTGAAAGAGATGCCAGTTAAATCTTCAGTTGGAATAAACATGTCTGTTATAACGAGACAATCGGGCACCAGAATTTCTATAGGCTTGTGTGAGGACAGAATGTAATGACCAGTTTCATTTGTAAACCTCGAATCCATGAATCATCCATCCATCTGACAGAATAAATAAAGCAAAATCAAGGGGAGTAGTCTCCCCCTGGAGAGGCAATCAAGCAGGGCTGACTCCTCCCGCCGCTGCCTTGGCTACACTGGTTGCACTCGTTATGAAATTCGATTTTCCTCCAGCGATAAAATACCTTTATTTGCAGCCCGGGTGGTCATTAGCGCGTGCTCCCTTGTTAGGCCAGAATTAGTCTGCTCGTCGAGTCGCTGAATGGAGATAATTGGCCTTCTTAGTGGAACAGTTGTCTGTACTATAGAGCTCCAGACCAATAAACCTACAAAATATTTTTTAATGATAAACGAAGTTTCAAATATGTATATATACTAAATAAAAATATTTGGTTGGTTGGTAATTGACATTTAAAGGTTATCAACTGTATTAGATCATTAAGGCCGCAAAGGTAACCTTTCATACCAAACAAGAATTCTTTTATCCCTAAAATATTAATTAAATTAAAATCTCAGCATTTCATACGCTGAGAGAAATACGGTGTATTCCTACATTAATGTTCATTAGCAGTGGTACCTCGAGTTACGATGGTCCCCAAAATCGCCCTTTTATGTAAGTTTATTTTTTTAAATGCTTTTGTAAGTATATTTTTGGGGGTGTAAAAGGACTAGTCGATTTTACATTATTCCTTATGGGGATAAATTCGTTTGGTAATGGCACTTGAACAGCATTCTCGAACGAAAAAATATCGTAACTCGAGGTACCACTGTATATATATATATATATATATATATATATATATATATATATATATATATATATATATATATATATATATATATATATATATATATAGGAAGTACCACCTCTGGGGACCCTCATCCTCAGAGAAAAGAATAAACTTGCTTCAGGAAACCTCAAAGTTCTCCCTGAAGCTGTTTGAAAATTTTCTCCTACCACCCCCTATATTTTCTATATACTTTATTTAAAGACAAAATACATTGACAAAATACATTGACAAGAATACAATAGGGAGTAAAACAACATAGATAACAACTCAGAGCTACATTTCAAATAGCATTTCGTCCAGCTCCCCGGCAGTGGGCCGCGTGCCCAGAATGCTGCAGGCATTTTTCCTTTGGATCGCAACACTGATTCTCTGAAAGAGGAAGCTGGCCGCCCTGTGGTCCTTAGTTTCTATGATGAGTTTTTCACCCAGATCTTTGAGAAACTTTAGAGCACACTTGCCCCATTCTCCAAGACCCTATTGGGATGAAGTTATAGCAAGTGGGTAGGCCTTCATATTTGCGGGTCTTCTAGGTCTCCCTGTGGCTGGCAGCTCCACCCCCTTCCGCTACGGAGTATGGCAAGTAGGTGTCTGCCATTGTGGCAGCACAGGTGTAGTCCCAAGCAATCTGCTTACCATCTTTCCAGGGTAGCATAGTGGCTCCATCAGGACGCTTTTGACTTCCATCAGACCTCTGCACTTGGGGTTCCCGTTGAGCTGGGCAACGGGCTGTGGCGAGGCTTCTCTTTATGATGTCGTTGACCTCTTCATGTCTAGCATACTTCCCTTCTGATGTGTGACACACGAGACCATGAAGTCAGAATTGATCAGCGGTCGCCCTGCCGCAAATACACCTATGTTCGGTGAGTATGGGGACGGCTAGGCGAAGAGCAACACCAATCCGAATGGCCTGTGGGTCGATTCGAGTGCCCAGGGAGGAATTGGGAATGGCTAGAAGGAAATCTCCTGAGTGTGGTGCCTTCACCGCTAGGAGACGAGCTTTGTCCTTTCCTTTCCTATATATATATATATATATATATATATATATATATATATATATATATATATATATATATATATATATATATATATATATGCAAGACAACTACTATGAAAAATAGAGGAATTCCAAGCGCTTTCGTGACTACTGCATTATCAAGGAACTATAAAGGAAACATGACAAGAAGGCTTATATAAGGGCAAGACTGCACTCACAGTCACATCACACTAACAAAGACTACACCTCACAGTAGCTAACATCGCACGACTCTGTGAAGAGGAACATAAGAAAGGACCTGAAACTCTTCCCAAGAATTAAGATTAGTCCAATTTATCATTAAATTCTTCCCAAATTTTATTAATTATAAATGAATCCAATTTATATAAACCAAAAGAAATATTCATATTATTTTCAAAACTGCTTTTAATGAAACATGATTCTATTATATTCCTCTCAACCACGGACTTGCTTGATACAACCTTCTCAGCATTTTGAAAATCAATTGGATGGTTAAAATCTCTCACATGAATAAATAGAGCATTAGAATCTTGTCCAGTTCTAATGCTATATTTATGTTGTTTTAATCTTAGTTCAAGACTTTTACCAGTTTGACCATAATAAACTTTATCGCATATTTTACAGGGAATCTTATAGACACATCCGTCAGCATTTTGGGGGAATTTTTATCAAAAGTCTTTTACTGTATCAAGATTTTTAAATACAACTTTGATATTAAAATTCTTAAGAAAGGAAGGCATATCAACCAAGTTTTCATGGTAAGGGAGAACCAACATATTTTTGGTTGAATAAGGTTGGTTGTCCCTTTTTGGATTGTAAAAAGTATTCCTAGCTATTTTAAAAGATATATCAATTATGTTTCTTGGGTATTTTAAATCATTAGCTATTTCATAAATTTTAGAGATTTCTTCATCTATGAACTCTGGACTACAAGAATTTTAATATCAAAGTTGTATTTAAAAATCTTGATACAGTAAAAAGACTTTTGATAAAAAATTCCCCCCAAAATGCTGACGGATGTGTCTATAAGATTCCCTGTAAAATATGCGATAAAGTTTATTATGGTCAAACCGGAAAAAGTCTTGAACTAAGATTAAAACAACATAAATATAGCATTAGAACTGGACAAGATTCTAATGCTCTATTTATTCATGTGAGAGATTTTAACCATCCAATTGATTTTCAAATTGCTGAGAAGGTTGTATCAAGCAAGTCCATGGTTGAGAGGAATATAATAGAATCATGTTTCATTAAAAGCAGTTTTGAAAATAATATAAATATTTCTTTTGGTTTATATAAATTGGATTCATTTATAATTAATAAAATTTGGGAAGAATTTAATGATAAATTGGACTAATCTTAATTCTTGGGAAGAGTTTCAGGTCCTTTCTTATGTTCCTCTTCACAGAGTCGTGCGATGTTACGCTACTGTGAGGTGTAGTCTTTGTTAGTGTGATGTGACTGTGAGGCAGTCTTGCCCCTTATATAGCCTTCTTGTCATGTTTCCTTTATAGTTCCTTGATAATGTGAGTAGTCACGAAACGCTTGGAATTCCTCTATTTTTTCATAGTGGTTGTCTTGCATATTTTTATATCACCTGTTTACTGTGATCTTTTGCATATATATATATATATATATATATATATATATATATATATATATATATATATATATATATATATATATATATATATATATATATAATATATATATATATATATATATATATTATGCAGATATCGCAAACCAAGCGATACAGGATGCAAAACATCCACGGGGGAAGTAGAATGATAGCTCTAGGCCTTTCGTGTGCAATCAACACATCATCAGGAGCATGCAAAATTGCAGAAAAGAGGAGGATGTCCACGCAAGTATGTTCCCAAAGCGCGTCTTCACTGGAGTGAGTGAGGGAGGGAGAGATAAGTTTACAGGAAGTGCCCCCAGGCACATCAGTGCCCACAGCTAGAAGGATGAATATTATAGCATTAGAAAAATCCCTCAAGCATTGATATTGTAATAACGTAAACGAAATTAATGTGGCAATAATAAAAAATTCGGTCATATTCCCCTATGATATCAATAACTCTACATACATAAATATATTGTTAGTGATATAGAAGTCACTGGAAATTATGGGGTAGCCTCCCATGGGACAACGTGTTCATTTAAATTGATGAGAAAATGGTAACATTTAAAGGGGAGAGTTCTAAAAGTTATGTAAAGGAAACGGGGCTCATTAAAATAAATAAATTCCTTTAAAGAGTGAGGCATCTGTAATAACAAGGAAGACGGCCACAGTTATTCAACCCACATAATTCTAAGGCAAGGTCTGGTTCAACCTTCAGAAACTGCAAGAAAAATAGGCCCTAATTCCTCGGTGTGGCACTACATTTAAGACAATTGAATGCATTTATATAAGAACTCAATTTTAGACTGTGTACTATATCCTCAACTAAAAATGCATCTAATTTGAACAACCCATCATGATTAATAATTGCCGATTCTACAATATTCCTTTCAAGCCAGGAGGAACAAGGGAAGATGACTCTTGTTTCCCACCAATTTGCCGGGTTATTACAAGCTCTAATATGGTTGAAAATCGCGTTCGACTCCTGTGCTGTACGTATCGAATAACGGTGCTGGGACATTCTCACCTCCAATGGTTTTCCCGTTTGTCCCAAATAGGAGAAACTGCAACCGTTGCAACCAACTGGGCAGGACATCTTCTGGCAAGCGACTCAGAAGGACATTTCTCGACTGGTACTGTCGCTTGGGCTGTCACTGCTGGTGAGAGTGGAGTGAGTCGTGGCAGGGATGACTTAGCGAACGTCTGGGAGTCGCAACAGCATACACAGTACTGCAGTGAGTGGGCTAGCAGTCAAAGTGACGTCATCTTTGTGCAGGCTGCTCACTGAAGCTTTGACACGAGTCAGACAGTCGCCTGCCGACAGGGCTACTGCGGCTTGATGGTGTCATTCTCTTGACAGTTGGAGTCATAGCAGAGGTTAGTCTAAGCATCCTCAGACTGGTTCTCTACATATAACTGCACTCTGATGGTCAGGAAGTTGAGTGAAACAAGTCTCAATGGGCATCTATGAGCGACGGGCATAAGAGCTTTCTGTACAAGGTGCTCAGATTCTCATAACTGATGCCTGGACTTACCAATGTCAGCTGTCAATGGTCAAGGGTGTAACACAAGGGTGCTACACAGTGGTCTGGGCACAGACCATACATCGGGACTCACCTACTGCACATGCGGTACAACATGGCTTGCACTAGCAAATGACGCTTTTCTGTGCAATAATCGACACTAAGCCATACGACTATGTGAGAACACTAACTGAGAGGAATTAACACATGACATATACCTTCTCTCAATCTTCTCGACAATACTGAAACAATTTGCTCACTGTGAAACTAGAACACTGTCGAGGTGACATCATGTGGTGATGTCAGGCGTGAAGTCGTGAGGTGATGTCAAGGGTATCATCGCGAGGTGACATCAGGCAGACGTCCAGGGTGACATCGCGAGGTGACGTCCTGGAGTGACGTCAGCAGATGTCACGAGGTGACGTCGGCAATGTCTTGACAACAGGGGTAATGCCAGGCAGCAGACATCTGGCTTGTTAACCCACATGGCTTGTAGATCCACACTTGGCTTCGTGATCCACATGGCTTCGATTGACCTCGGGCACTCGGATACACACCTCTGGCAACGAATTCACACTGAATTCACAGAAAAACAGCAGAGAGGGAGTGAGTTGCGTAGTGGTGGAGAGTAGTGTGGTGGTAGGCGAGTATGGGTGGCGTACAGTGAGGCGAGGGAGTAGCCGGCCGCTTCCTCCTCCTACCCACAAGCTCAGAAGACAGTGAAGATTCTACCACACTGGGCACAGAAATAACCACAAACTCACTTCTGACTTGCTGAAATAGCTGTGCTGAGCTGAAAACAACAGCAAGGCCCATACAGGTGACACTGAACACGTGACTTGAGAACAGAGTGTGGCAAATTTCGGCCAAGATCCTGCTTGTACCTGTATCTGGATGCTGAGACTTGCAGACACAACATCAGGATAACTCGGTGAGAGACGGATGCTTCTTGTATAGTGTGATAAAGTGAAGACAACTTCTTCAAGCTTCTTCCTTCCTCTCTCTCCCAGGGCAACACAACTGCTGCGACCGCCGCTGTCACCAATGTTTTCATGATTATGTATTGTTGTCTGCAAGCGATGGTCAATGATACTCTTCGGAGGCTTATTTCTTTATTTGCGAGATCGTGGGTACACAGGCAGTGTGTTTAAGTTGCCCTGGCCCAGGAGGGCCATGCCCAGCGAGGGAGAGAGGAGTAGGCCTTGTTGACTGAGTGAAGTCAGCTGCCTGAGTGAGAGCGAGGCAGGGTGATGCAGGCTGAAGTGGCATGCCCACCAGGTTTGCCCTCTGGGGAAACTATGGTAACTAGCCATGTAGGCTTGCATCTATACAACACTACGACTGGCAAAGGATTCGAACCCATGCTGCTTTGGCCCGCCACATGGTGAGCAAAAATCCATGATGCTCTAACCCACAGGACCACGCAATCCTACAAGAACCAAGCACACAGCCAAGCTAGGTGTGTTACTCTTGGTCCGAGGACATACGGTGGTATGGGTGCCTCAACGAGCAGTTTTTTTATATTATTGAGACCCACACCAGTCGGCTAACACCCAGGTACCTACTTACTGCTAGGTGAACAGGGACAGCAAGTGTCTTGAAGGAAACACGCCCAAATGTTTCCACCCGTACCTGGAATCAAACCACTAACCTCAATATGTGAGCTGAGTACGCTACCACCCTGAAAAATTTTAGAGAAAGTTTTATTCGTTTCAAAGCACAGAATGTGCACAATACATTGGCTCTCATTGCTGGAATCATTACAATGGTTTCACGAAGGCTAGCTTACAGTAAACTGTAAGCCTTTTGTAAGATATTCTGCTTTATAAAATCCAAATTTCTGACATATAAATAACTCTTTAGTTGTGATTTCAGTGACAAGAATCTAATTAATTACTGTAGTTACACTTCATTTATTAAAATAACATGTGAGAAGGATACTAAGTATGGAGAAACATCTTTTATACGACATCCAAGACAGGCCTTTACCATGTATAAAAAATATGTACCTTGGAATGAGTGGTCAGAAAGAGAAACAACAAGTGAGGTTTGCCTTTTAAGGAAATGTATTTGTGTGTTTTTGTATACATGAAAAAAATCAAGTTGTGAAATAAACATAATAATATTTTCCCAGCAAACATAGTTTCATTCTCACTATCTATTGGCCTATGCCATCATTGGAAATTATTTTCTAAACACATATAATTATGAAGAATATATAAAAGACAAAGAAGCTTAATGAATTCAATTTAGTGAATGTTATTATTCTGGTTAACTACTGTGTCATATATCTCTGAGGGGTTGATGGCAATAATCAGTAAGAACTGGAAGTAGAAGAAGAAACAACAAAGGCGAGTGTGCTCTGTTTTTCTGCCCAAATCACTAGCAAAAATATTTTCTTTTAGTGTTAACACTAAATACTTTTGAGTAAAAAATTCGAGCATTAGAATGATTTTCACGTCACATTAGAGATCTAAGTTTTAATTTACATGTATTTTCGAAAAATTAAATAAATAATGTATATACTAAAAAAATTTACGTCTGACAGCGACACATATATTGCAAGAAGGAGAAAGATTATACTACAAATCCAATACTGAGACAGATTTTCAAGTGACAAATACTTGTATCGAAAAATTTTCTGATTTAAATTCAAAAATAAAAATACAGAATGCCATACAAAAATTAATTATATGTTAACTAAAAAAGAGAGTTCAATTTTAAAGGGAAGAATTTTCATAAGGTAAGCAATGCTTAACCTACTTCTGATGAATACTCGCCACTATACAAATCTAGCATTGCTCACTCAGGCAGAGGTGCAAGTGGTAAAATCTCAACTTCGCTCAGGCAGAAGTAGTACAGGGGTGTAGTTGCAGCTGGCAAAATCCTAATGTTGACGGATTCTGGCAGAGGTGTGAGAAGTGCAGCTGCAGTTTGTAAAGTCCCGATGCTTCTTCGTCGGTTTTCACTAAGGCAAAGATGTAAGGAGTGTATGTGTGTGAAGATTATGGATGGAGGAAGCCTGTATGTAGGGTAGGGTGGGTTTGGAGGCTGTGTGGGGAGGCTGTGTATCGAGATCGCATTCGTGCAACGGACAAGTGAAGAAGCAGCAGTAGCACACACAGCAAGAGGCATCCCTGAGCTTCCCCAGCGCTTGGCTGCAGCCCAAAGCTGTGGTGTGGCTCCAAATGGATCCTGTAGTGCTTACTGCCTTTGCACTTCCTGACATCGTCTGTTGCTACGTAGCTGCCACACCCTTCGAGCCCAATGGGGCAGGGTTAGTGGCAGCCCAAGGTGCCTAGCTTCTCCCTACAAGCCCTGTAATTGCGGGGAATGGGGCTAGGCTTAGGGACAATTTATCCCAGACACTCCCGCGATAAGGAGCAAAGGCCGGATCATCAACTGGAAAAGAGCTGGGTAGAGACATTACCGGCAAACATCAGACTAAGATCGCATTGGAGAGTGTGTATTGTGTATTGAAAGGAGTGTTAAAGGAAGACTATGGGGCTGGGTTTGTGTATGGTGGGTGAGAACATCATGTGGGGAAATGTGTTTGTGGATGGTGTGTTGGGAGGAGAAAATGTGTGTAGAGGAGTATGTAGGAAAGGGTATGTGGGAAAGGGTGTGGGGGCAAGACTGTGTGATGAGGTGTATGGCAGGAGGGTGCATGGGGAGGCTGTGTTAAAGGGCATCAGATTGCAACACTTACCTGCCAGACTCGGTCTCTCTCACTCTGTTTGTATCAGTGATGCTCAAACGCTCTTAGCCTCTGCCGCCTCGTGTATCAAGACACTCGCAGGAATTCCTCAGTTCCACTTGAGATGCCACACTACCTCCAGGCAGTCTTTCTCTTCTTTGAGGCTAGAGTAACGAACGAGCTGACGAAATCTAGATATCAATCACGATGACAAAGGACAAAGAACAATATACAGCCTTGGTAAAGTCTTGGTGATCTCCGAAATACAACTGCCATGTGGGGGGCCATTCAGATTAAGATTAAGATTAGTTATTTCTCTGTAGAAATTACAATGTGTGTTTTACATTTAGAAGACAATAATTACAAAGATGGCCGTTAGCATGCCTAGCATGCTAGGCATGCTAGGCATTTCGGGCAGACTTAATACCAGTTTTTAATCTATATTATAAATTACATATGAATACAAATTTCAAATGATTAAATAGATTTACAATAGTGAGGTAGTTCAGAATAATCAGATTGTATTACAAATTACAATGAATACAAATTTCAAATGATTAAATAGATTTGTAATAGTGAGGTAGTTCAGAATATTTAGATTGTAAAATTAGTAATAAGAATGGTTTTGTCTTGGCATGTTATATAGTTTCTATTAAATATCCTATATTGGAGTATATCAGGCAAACTTAAGATTAGTTTGAGATTTATTAGACAATAGCTATATTCGGGATTTTATGTTTACTGTCCTTTGGGTCAGTGTTGGTGTAGATGAGGAGGATGTGTGTGTGTGTGTGTGTGTGTTGCGTGAATCGGTGGTTTTCATGTGTTTAGGTGATGGTGGGGTGTGTTAGCGAGATATGATGTTTTTTGATGATAGTGTTGAAAATAGTGGCTGAGTCTGCAGTTTTGGAGTTTTCAGGAGTTTCAAGGAATACTGGAGGCTCAAGCCTCTGCCTTCTAACCAGACTACTGAAATGCTATTTAACAAGTTATTTTAAGAATAAAAAAAAATGCTTCTTTTAGTTTCACAAGGAAAAGAGTTGTCTTTTGCAGAAATTAATGGCAAAAAATTCACGATTCTAAATTAGTTGTATAAAATAACAAAAAACGGCTAATAATAATATTAAAGTGCCTGATCATGGTATAAACCACGTTAGTTTTACAAACACAAAAAGCTTTAATTGCTCTGTATTTTTATAAGCCCAGGGAGCAGTACAATGGCCGCGTCACCTCACAGTCCAGAGCAGATAATATAGATTTTTTTTTTCATATGCATTAATCTCACAATCCAGAGTTTTGTTCGACAGTTTTCATTGCTTGATTCTCACAGTCATCGGCATACCTGTAGTTACCTGGACGTACAAGTTACCTGTAGTAACGTCCAGAGGTCACCACCTATGCGACCCGGCCACAGACCAGGGTTTCTGGTTGCTGATGTGATTGATCAGGCTGTTGGTGCCCGCTGCTCACAACCCAGCTAATGCACCACAATCCATCTAATTAGGAACTGATTTGAGGAATTTATTGAGTTTCCTAGGACAGCGAGGGAATTCGTTTGTAATTTGGTAATTTCCCTTCAGCATGAACCTAGGGTGTTGAAAAGTCGTGATTCCTTTACACTTATTGAGTTCTTTTTGTTTACTCATGAGGCATTCCACACCATCTGCTAAGTTTTTTCTTTTCATATGTGTTGTTTGTAGTGTGCAGATTTGGGACTAATCCCTCCAGGCTCTTCCAAGTGTAGATTATGTTGCATCTTTCTGGCCTACATTCTAAAGAGTGCAGTTTATACGAGCTGTGAAGGTTCTCTGAACATTTTCAAGTTCTACAATTTCTATTACCTTGAAGTGGGACACAAGTAAACAACATTCAACATTTCATAACAATAAAGATATGCATTACTTCATAACAATAAAGAAGTGTGGTAACACAAAGACACAGCAGAGCAAACCTTTATTCACTCAAGCTCAACGAAACATTGTCATATTAAAGGCATATTATGCATAAAGTGTCTTCGTATTATAATTATAGTCGGCAATCTGCCTTCCAACCAATTAAGAAATGGGAGGCTGTTACGAAATGTCCATCACAGTTTCAAGATACAGAACAAATGAGGCAGCAGGTTCCTTCTTCACATCTCCACCATTAGCTACCACTCTCCTCAAGTGGAAGACAGCTGATGTACACTAAATTGGGTGCTGAGTATATCAAGGAGAATAAATTATGATTCAAAAACGATAAAGGAAATTGTTGGCTTGAAATGGAGCTTTATTTCAGAGAAATAATGTGACATTTAGAGCAACTGAAGCTAACATGATGGGACGCTTCAGAAATAAATGACAAACATACGAGAAAGAGAGAGAAAGAGAGAGACAGACAGAAAGAGAGAGAGAGGGGAGGGACGCAGCCCATCCCCCTCGCCCTTTCCAGCATGGACTAGTAGACTAGATAGATCCTTACTGCACTATTCCTGTATATTTATGCTCTTACGTTCCACCATCAGAAAGGCTCCTTCATGACTATCACCAGGCAGGCTCTTCCATCAGATCATCACCAAGCACCAGGCAGGCTCCTCCATCAGACCATCACCAGCCACCAGGCAGGCTCCTCCATCAGACTATCATCACCAGGCAGGCTCCTCCATCAGACCATCACCAAGCACCAGGCAGGCTCCTCCATCAGACCATCACCAAGCACCAGGCAGGCTCCTCCATCAGATTATCACCAGCCACCAGGCAGGCTCCTCCATCAGACCATCACCAGCCACCAGACAAGCTCCTCCATCAGACTATCAAAACCAGCCACCAGACAGGCTTCTCCATCAGACTATCATCACCAGGCAGGCTCCTCCATCAGAAAATCATCACCAGGCAGGCTCTTCCATCAGACCATCACCAGCCACCAGGCAGGCTCCTCCATCAGACTATCATCACCAGGCAGGCTTCTCCATCAGAGCATCACCAGCCACCAGACAGGTTCCTCCATCAGACTCTCACCACCAGGCAGGCTCCTCCATCGGAACATCATCACCAGCCACCAGACAGGCTCCTCCATCAGACCATCATCACCAGGCAGGCTCTCCATCAGACTTCCTCCACCGGCCACCAAGCACGCTTCTTCATCATAACTCCACCAAGGGGTGGAGGGGTGGTGAAAGATGTCATGAGTGGTGAAAAGCTGCCAGGGAATGAAAGCTGCTATGGGAGCTGAAAGCTGTCAGTGGTGGTGAAAACTGACACGGGTGGTGAAAGCTTCCAGGGAAGGTGAAAGCTGTGAGGAGTGGTGAAAACTGCCAGTGAGGTGAAAGCTGCCAGGGCTGGTAAAAGCTGCCAAGGGTGGTGAAAGCTGCCAGTGGTATCAGAGTTGCCAGAAATAGTGAAAGCTGCCAGCGGCGGTGAAAGCTGTCAGGGGTGGTAAAAGTTACCAGGGGTAGTGAAAGCTGCCAGGGCTGGTGGAAACTCTTAGGGATGGTTAAAGCTTCCAGGAGTTGTGAAAGCTGCCAGGGGTGGTGAAAGCTGTAAGGGGTGGTTAAAGTTACCAGGAGTGGTGAAAGCTGCTAGGGGTGGTGAAAGCGGCCATACATGGTGAAAGCTACCAGGATGGTGAGAGCTGCAAAGGGAGGTGAAAGCTGCCAGGGATGATGAAAGCTACCAGGGGTGGTGAAAGCTGCCAGGGGTAATGAAAGCTGCCAGGGGTGGTGAAAGCTGTCAGGAGTTGTGAAAACTGCCAGGGAGTAAAAGCTGCCAGGGGTGGTTAAAGCTGCCAAGGATGGTGAAAGCAGCTATGGGTGGTGAAAGCTGCCAGGGATGGTGAAAGCTTCCAGAGGTGGTGAAAGCTGCCATGGGTGGTGAAAACTACCATGTGTGGTGAAAGCTACCATGGGTGGTGAAAGCTGCCAGGGGTGGGGAAAGCTTCCAGACGTGAAAGCTGCCATGGGTGGTGAATGTTGCCTTGGTGGCGATAGCTTCCAGGGAAGGTTAAAGTTGTCATGAGTGGTGAAAGCTGTCAGGGAGGTGAAAGCTGCCAGGAATGCTGAATGCTGCCATGGGTGGTGAAATATGTCAGGGGTGGCGAAAGCTGCCATGGAAGGTTAAATCTATCATTAGTGGTGAAAGCTGCCAGTTGTGGTGAAAGCTGCCAGAGGTGATGAAAGCTGCCAGGGGTTGTGAAAGCTGCCAAGGGTTGGGGAAGCTGCAAGGGGTGGGTAGTTAAAGCTGCCAGGAATGCTGAAAGCTGCCATCGGTGGAGAAAGCTGCCAGGCGTGGTGAAAGCTGCCAGGGGTGGTTAAGTCTGCCAGGAGTGGTGAAAACTGCCAGGGGTGGTGAAAGCTGCCATGGGTGGTATAAGCTGCCAGGGGTGGTGAAAGCTGCCATGAGTGGTGAAAGCTGCCAGGGGTGGTGAAAGCTGCCAGGGGTACTGACAGTTGCCAGGGGTGGGGAAAGCTGCCAAGGGTGGTGAAAGCTGCTAGGGGTGGTGAAAGCTGCCACGGGTGGTGAAAGCTGCCACGGGTAGTGAAAGCTGCCACGGGTAGTGAAAGCTACCATTTGTGGTGAAAGCTGCCAGGGGTGGTGAAAATGGCTGCTAATTAAATGTGTTGACATTTTCTCCAACAACATCAAGCTCTTCACTACGCTCTTAAACGCTACCTGAAGCAAAGATCCACCTCAATATCTTAATCTATATCGATGAAATATTAGAAGTGGCGAGAAGAATCTACTTTGGCCAAATTATGATATTCCCTGGCACTCTCCCCCCCCGGGCACTCTCCCCACTACACTCTCAAAAAAAGTACCACAAAAATCTTGCATATTTTGGTCATCAATTACAAGCCGTTGGTCTGACCCTGACACCCACGCCCCTCCTCTCCCCTCAACGAGCACCCCAGACACTCCCCCCCATAACTATCCTGACTCCTCCACTCCTCTCTCCTCACACCATTCCTCCTGTCATTCCCTTTGCTCCCTCACCCTCTATCCACTTTCCTCCACAAGAGTTCCCTTCATCGCCTCTGACCAGCTTGACACCAGAGCCCCCGTAAACATACACTCTCTGTCCCCTGATCCATCACTCTGCTTCTTTCTATACCATCTCATCACTCTGTTTCATTTACCATTTCTCATCTCGACATTCTCCTCATTTTCTCTCTTTCCTTTTGCATTCCCACATCCCTCTTGGTCTGTCTCTAACTTTTTCCCATCCCCACATCTCCATAATTCTGCTTCCTTCACCCTCTCTCATCCCCACATACTCAGTCTGTCTTCTTCCCCACATACTCCTCAATCCGTCTCGTTTGCCTTCTGTCATCCCCACATACTCATCAATTCAATCTTCTTTACCCTCTCTCATCCCCACATACTCCTCAATCCATCTTATTTACCCTCCCTCATCCCCACATACTCCTCAATCCATCTTCTTTACCCTTTCTTATCCCCACATACTCCTCAATCCATCTTCTTTAACCTCACTCATCCCCACATACTCCTCAATCCATCTGCTTTACCCTCTCTCATCCCCACATATTCGTCAATCCATCTTCTTTACCATCTCTCATCCCCATATACTCCTCCATCCATCTTCTTTACCCTCTCTCATCCCCACATACTCCTCAATCCATCTTCTTTACCCTCTCTCATCCCCACATACTCCTCAATCCATCTTCTTTACCCTCTCTCATCCTCACATACTCCTCAACCCATCTTATTTACCCTCACTCATCCCCACATACTCCTCAATCCATCTTCTTTACCCTCTCTCATCCCCACATACGCCTCAATCCATCTTATTTACCCTCCCTCATCCCCACATACTCCTCAATCCATCTTCTTTACCCTCTCTCATCCCCACATACTCCTCAATCCACATTCTTTACCCTCTCTCATCCCCACATACTCCTCAATCCATATTCTTTACCCTCTCTCATCCCCACATACTCCTCAATCCATCTTCTTTACCCTCTCTCATCCCCACATACTCCTCAATCCATCTTCTTTACCCTCACTCATCCCCACATACTCCTCAATCCATCTTCTTTACCCTCTCTCATCCCCACATACTCCTCAATCCAGCTTCTTTTAATCCTCTCTCATTCCCACATCCCAATCAGTCTATTTCCTTCACTCTTTCTCATCCCTTTCAGTTTGTCACCTCCACTTTCTCTCATCTCCTTATTTACTTCAGTCTGTCTCCTTCAACCTCTGTCATCCCAACATCCCTTCAAATCGTTTTTTTTTTCTCTAGACTGTAATATTGCTATACACTAACGGTCTCTTTCAAGGCAGGCGAAATTGCTGACCTGGAGAATATACAGAGACATTTTACGGCATATATAAGTAAGATAAAGCACCTAAATTTCTGGGAATGGTTGAAGTCCCTTGATTTGTATTCCCAGGAACGCAGGCGAGAAAGATACATGCTAATATACACTTCAAAAATCCTAAAGGGACTAGTCCCAAATCTGCACACGAAAATCACTCCCTACGAAGGCAAAAGACTTGGCAGGAGATGAAACATTTCCCCAATGAAAAGTGGGGAGCCATGAGTACGCTAAGAAACAACACAATAAGTGTCAGAGGCCAAAGACCGTTCAACTGCCTCCCAGCATACATAAGGGGGATTACCAATAGACCCCTGGCAGTTTTCAAGAAGGTGCTGGGCAGGTTCCTAAAGTCAGTACCTGACCAGCCGGGCCGTGGCTCGTGCGTCTTGATGATCAGGCACTGATCCACCGCGAGACCTGGTCACGAACCTGGCAGCGGGGGGAGTTGACACCCAAAACTCTCTCCAGGTATACTCCAGGTATCCCTATCAATCTGTCTACTTCTCTCATGCTCATCATTCTGTCTTTTTCACCCTTTCCCTATCCTCATCAATCAGTCTTCTTCACCCTCTCTCTCCTCATCAGTCTTTCTTCTTCACCCTCTCTCTCTCCTCATCAATCTGTCTTCTTTAGCCTCTCTCTCTCTCCTCATCAACCTGTCTTCTTCACCCTCTCTCTCCTCATCAGTCTGTCTTCTTCACCCTCTCTCTCTCCTCATCAATCTGTCTTCTTCACCCTCTCTCTCATCATCAGTCTTTCTTCTTCACCCTTTCTCTCTCCTCATCAATCTGTCTTCTTCACCCTCTCTCTCCTCATCAGTCTGTCTTCTTCACCCTCTCTCTCCTCATCAGTCTGTCTTCTTCACTCTCTCTTTCCTCATCAATCTGACTTCTTCGCCCTCTCCTTATCAATCTGTCTTCATCACCCTCTCTCATCCTTATCAATCTGTCTTCATCACCCTCTCTCATCCTCATCCATCTGTCTTCATCATCCTCTCTCATCCCCATCAATCTGTCTTCATCACCCTCTCTCATCCTCATCCATCTGTCTTCATCATCCTCTCTCATCCCCATCAATCTGTCTTCATCATCCTCTCTCATCCTTATCAATCTGTCTTCATCACCCTCTCTCATCCTTATCAATCTGTCTTCATCACCCTCTCTCTCATCCTCATCAATCTGTCTTCTTCATCCTCTCTCTCCTCATCAGTCTGTCTTCTTCACCCTTTCTCTCTCCTCATCAGTCTGTCTTCTTCACCCTCTCTCTCTCTTCATCAGTCTTTCTTCTTCATCCTCTCTCTCTCCTCATCAATCTGTCTTCATCACCCTCTCTCATCCTTATCAATCTGTCTTCTTCACCCTCTCTCATCCTTATCAATCTGTCTTCATCACCCTCTCTCATCCTTATCAATCTGTCTTCATCACCCTCTCTCATCCTCATCCATCTGTCTTCATCATCCTCTCTCATCCCCATCAATCTGTCTTCATCACCCTCTCTCATCCTCATCAATCTTGTCTTCATCATCCTCTCTCATCCTCATCAATCTGTCTTCATCATCCTCTCTCATCCTCATCAATCTGTCTTCATCATCCTCTCTCATCCTCATCAATGTGTCTCCTTCATCCTCACCTTGTATTGGAAGTCATTATTTGTCTTTTTTCTGTGTTCATAATATTACTTGTAATTTAGTTGTTTTCTCTAATACATTACGCATTTGTTTTAATCTAATGCGTCAACTTAAACGATAAGTGTGATAAATGATTTTGAAAACCGATAAATTGAAGATTGAGACACTTATGCAACATATGGGAATCTTTATTAAGGAAACGTTTCGCCACACAGTGGCTTCATCAGTCCAATACAAAACAGAAATGGGTAAGAAGAGGAGGAGTTGGAGGTAATCAGTCCCTCAGCCTGGAATCGATGTGTTCAGTCCATCACTCTTGTAGAAAGTGCAGTATATAGCCGGAAAAGTGGCTTATATACTGTAGTCAGGTGAGTGGAAGCAGGAGGAGGCGGGATCACAGTGGAATCATCCACTAGTGTAAGTAGGTCTTCGTCCAAAGGTTGAACAAGTATTGAAGAATTCCTTGTATCAAGATCCCATGATGTTGCAGTGTCTGACAGATGTGATAAATGGTTTGAAAAACGACAAGTTGAATTCTTCAATACTTGTCCAGCCTTTAGACGAAGACGTACTTACACTAGTGGATGGTTCCACTAACATCCTGTCTCCTCCTGCTTCCACTCACCTGACTACAGTATATAAGCCACTTCTCCGGCCATATACTGTACTTTTTACAAGACTAATTGACTGAACACATCGATTCCAGGCTGAGGGACTGATTACCTCAAACTCCTCCTCTCCTTACTCCTCTCTGCTTTGTATTGGACTGATGAAGCCACTGTGTGGCTTCATCAGTCCTGCTTATTTTAAAATGATAAGCAGGAAAATAAGCTACTGGAGAGCATCAATAATATGATGACCCCAAAATGGGAGAACCTAAGCCAAGTGTTAGACAAATAGGGAAGTGTACATGTGCCGGTGACTCCTCCAGATGCTCAAATTATTTCAAGACTTTCAGTACTGCAAGAAAAGTAAAGTGAACTTTGACCAAATTACTTGGAAAAAATATTTACGGTCTCCAGCAACACATTCCTGAGCAAAGTATGGAACGGTATTAATAAAATAATTGGCCAGAAGGGTGGACAAATTGCACACCTAATTAGAAGTTGGGAACAAATCTCCAGCTATAATATGTTACCATCTCAAATCAGGGAGGACTTAAAAAAAATTCTATTGATAGATGTAATCTTGTTCAATTTGTGTTAAACAATAATTATGATGTGTGTGATAGCCTATACACCAAATATGAAGTAGATGCTTTCCTCACCAGGGACAAAGCCATAGCCCCTTGGGAGGACGGTATCACCTGTGACTCCAATGGATTACTAAGGCATCCACTGTTAGAACTTTACAATATGAGTTTTGCTATGGATTGTATACCGTCGTAGACCAATTGCATTGTTGTACCAATAACCAAACCTAATTAGCACATTGTTTTTCGCTTATCTCACTGACTAGGTGTTTGTGCAAAACCTTTGAGAGAATGGTGCAGTACTTAACAGGTTACTGTACAGAGTAAAATATTAATGGATTCATATATGGTAAAGGTGGATCAAATTATGTCATCATTTTTCACAGTACATGGGGATGAAAAACACAAGTACACGACTCTTCTTGATATTAAAAACTCTTTCGATGTCGCAAATAGGGAATGATTTTGCATGAATTAGCTAAAATGGATATAGGTGATTTACTTTTACATTGGATTCTTGGTTATCTCACTAACAGAAAATCTGCTGCATTATTCAGACCTACAAATGTGAAACTAATGAAAGGCAACTTGGCACTCATCAAGGCGGTGTATACAGTCCTAAATATTTTAATATATTAATCAAAGTCCTATTTAAATTTATACCATATACCCCTACTAATATCACAGTTAGATATTCTAATGATATTTGTTATCTATTTTAAAATTTTCTTGGAAATGCAAACCATTCTAAATCATATTCAGAAAAGACCATTGTTTAACAGACACATTGGTAAACATAAAAGTGAACCATCAAATTAAATGTTAATGTCAGACCTAGTGATTATGTGGCCTGTAAATATCTTGGCATCGCTGTTCCTTGCATGCTAACAGTTGTGAATAAAATTAATCAATAACGAGGAGACAGATTTAAAGTTGTTAGAATTGTTGCAGAATACAGTCCTAACTATTGTGCAAATGTCAGATTGCCAAAATGATGTATCTAGCGTACATAAGATAGCTGACAGATTACCATGCACCAGTTTTAGTCCTGCAATGCAGGACTTAATATAAGGAATATGCGGAAATAATTAGGTATAACTTATTTTGCTGATACAATAGTATAATAATAGGGCTGAAGCTGTTGCTTGGTGATCAACACAGTGTTCTTTCTAGAGAATTACTAGAACATAACATATAATTCATGGGACAAGTGAATCATGATGAATTCAAATAACAGGTTCATACATTCAAAATGTTTGTGGTGCATTAACTGTACCATGCTAAGAAACAGCGGCATTTCTCACTACCCTGGCAGATAACAGCTTTTCGTTTCACTATGCCCACCTACCCCCATCCCCCTCCAAGAAACTAATCGTGCACAGTCCTCATCTTCGACTACTCTCTAACCTCAGTACTATAGTAAAAATACATGACCTGCAGGCGAAAAATAATATTACACAAACTATTTACTGTATGCTGATGGCTCCCTTAATTTGACAGTGGGAGGGCAGAAAATGCTGTTACCGTAAATCAGCTTGATGGTTCTTTAATACAGAGTTGTATTATAATTAAAAATTGGCCTTCTACCTTACCAACTGGAATGTTTGTCATGCTTGATGCTTTCAAGCTTGGGAAAACTACGGCCTCGGACAGTTTAACTGTAAATGGCTCTCTTTCCTCATTATGTGCTCTAAATGGTCGGAAACTTAAATGTAGCATGTTAATTTATGAAGCTAGGCACACATTTACACAGATTATTAAGAAATGGAGTGCAGTTAAGTGTTTGTGGATTCCCTCTCACAGAGGCCTTCAGGAGCATGACATAACTGATAACTTAGCTAAGCAAGAATTAAATACAGAGAATACCGAACATAATTTTAGTTTATCAAAAATAGAAGCTTGAAAGATATTGTTAGGAAAAGAATTAGCAAAGAAGTTCAAAGAAAGAACAGCGCAAATAGGAACTAGCAGGTCAATTGTCCATTATAATGAAATGCGTCAGGTTTAACATATTTATGGAGAAAATAACGAGGTCGGTAGATTGCAAGATACCGTTACCGCTAGACTAAAGCTAGGCTATAAGTATCTCTGGCAGTACAATTTGTGTAGAGATGCCAGTGGCATCCAATCTAAAGTGTGTGAACAGAGAGGGGCCATACAATGGAACACTCCATCTTAGAGTATCCAAACATTTAACCTTTCAGGGATACCACCATGCAAACCCTACACTGACACGATATGACAGAACACCTTAGTGTTAATAAGAGTTTTGAAGTCTTGAGACTATATCCATTTTGTGACGACTAAATGAATGAATTGTTTTTGAAGAGACTACAACTCAGTGATGACTAATATTTCAGTGGTAATAAGATACTTAATGTTTTTGAGATTGTAAATCTATATTGCATTGTTTTCATTACCTATGTGAACAAATTGTATTATCTGAAATTATTTTTTTTAGATGTAACTACGGCCAGTAAGATCTGATAAAGACAAATTGTGACCTCTGTTATCCTGTTTTTTTGGCTGCCTTTCAGAGGATGAGCATGGGGTGCTCAGTGAGTAGTTAGTTCTGCCGCTCATGCGGCACAACTAACTACTCACTGATGAGAGCATTCAACTCACAATCGCAAGGTTCCAGGTTCGCTTCCTGGCACGAATGAAAAATAGGGAGGTTTCCTTATACCCCAGCTGCCCATGTCCACCTTGCAGTAATAATAGGCATCTATGTGTAAGGTGTCATATCCTGTGTAAGAAAGCACTCCAGTCCAGTAAGAAACTCCAGTATCTACTGGAAGTATTCATATGCTGGGTACAAGGTATCCGTGTACATAATAATAGTAATAAAAAAAATCACCCCCTTTCACCCCACTGCCTTTACTCCCCGTCCACTACCTGCCCTCTCCCTCACCTTAAACCAGCCTCCTGCTCTATGCATAAATTTATCCTCATACCCTCCTTCACACCCTCACCCTCCTTCCCTCTCCATCATACCCACTCTCCCTCTGTCATTCTTACCTTCAACTGTCTCTGTCATAATAACCCTAACTTCTCACATTATAAAAATCTTCGAAAGAGTGATGAGATGTCAAATTACAAAATTCATTGATCAGCATAATCTGCATAACCCAAACCAGCACGGTTTTAGAATTTGGCGATCATGTCTGTCACAACTGCTGAACCACTATGACAGAAATATTGAGGAGTTGGAAGAAAACCAAACGCAGATGTGATATACTCAGATTTTGCAAAGGCGCATGACAAATGCGATCATGATGTGATTGTACTAAAAATTATAGGCATAGGCATTACAGGAAAGGTAAGCAGATATATTTTCAGGTTCCTAACACGTAGAACGCAAAGAGTACTAGTAGTAAACATAGCAAAATCCAGCATAAGTGAGGTAAAAACCTGAGTTCCCCATTCCACTATCCTGGCACAAGAACGCAGTTTAACAGGTGGTCCAACTATGGACCCATGGGCCACAAGTTGCCCGCGGGTTGATTTTCTTCTATAAAAAACATTTAAGTATCTGCGATGCTAAGGTTATGTATGTTAAATAATGCTAGGTTACTAGAATGACAACGTTACAATAGAGTGAGAATCCCACTTCATGACCATTATTAGTACAGAGACGCGTCCTGTACACGTCGTGGCCCACGGCCAGCTCTATGGGATGGGATGCGTCAGTCTGCGTCTGGGCTGTAGCTGCGTCACATCACATGTCTGATACTACCCTTCACAATGAACATTGAACACGGAAAAGAAAAGAAAGTTTCTTGAGGTGAACAGTGTTTAATAAGAAATGAGAGGAAGAATTTTTTTTTCAATGAAAATTATGCAAAACCGTTGTCTTGTGTATCAACGGACAGTTTCTGTAATGAAAGAATATAATGTCAGGCAGCATTATGTCACATTGCCCAGCACACAGTATTGCCAGTAGGTGAGAAAATCCCGCAGTGATATTTTCATGAACCTAAAGAGGAAACATCATAATCAGAAGGAGGTACTAAGTAACTTTGGAAAACTTCAAACAGCGAGTCTTACACTATCATGTGAAGTTGTTATGACGCTTCTGAGAAAACAGGAAATCACTTAGGGATGGATAATTTATAAACAGTGTTCAGTGAAAATGGCCCAAGTGTTTGTCAGTAAATTTGAAAATGTTTCATTATCTCATCAAACAGTTATTATGAAACACTGCAAATACTTTGCACTGACTTTAGACCAGAGTACAGACTTCAGTGACACAAGCCAGTAGCTCAAATATACATGTACCGTAGATGAAGATGTCAAGGTACATGAAGAAATAGTCAAGATCCACCCTTTGAGTGGTTGTACAAGAGGTTCAGTTATTTATTCTGTCCTAAAATCAGTTGTCAATAAATATAGAGGATTTGAAAAGAGTTCCTATATTGTAACAGATCGTGCAAGAGCTATGAGAGGCAGTAATGTGGAGTTAGTTGGCTTGCTGAAGGAAAATCGAGTTGATTGTATTACACTACTCTGCATTATCCACCAAGAAGCATTATGTTGCAAGGTATTACAGATTAGTGATGCATGCAGAGTGTTGTCAGCATAGTGAATTTAATAAGATGTGGTAATGAGTCACACAGACATAAAATTCATATCTTTCCTTGAAGAACTGAATGCAGAATTCAGTGACCTACCACTGCACTCAAGTATCAGGTGGCTGAGTGCTGGAAAGATATCCTTACATTTCTTGAAAATGAACAGCTGAGCAATACACAGGTGTAGATGAATGGTTTAAAGAACCGACAAGTTGTTAAATTAGACACATATGCAACACTTGGGTATCTTTATTGAGGAAAACGTTTCGCTACACAGTGGCTTCATCAGTCCAATACAAAGTAGAAAGTTAAAAAGAGACGAGGAGTTTGAGGTAATCAGTCGCTCGGCCTGGAGTCGATGTGTTCAGTCCATCATTAAAGATACCTAAGTGTTGCATATGTGTCTAATTTAACAACTTGTCGGTTCTTTGAACCATTCATCTACATCCTGTCTGACACAGCAACATCTTGAGATCTTGATACAAACGGATTCTTCAACACTTGTCCAGCCTTAGGACGAAGACCTACTTCGACTAGTGGATGGTACCACTATGATCCCGCCTCCGCCTGCTTCGTCTCACCTGTCTACAGTATATAAGCAACTTCTTTTTGCCCTATGCTGCACTTGCTTCAAGATTGATGGACTGAACACATCGACTCCAGGCCGAGGGACTGATTACCTCAAACTCCTCCTCTCCTTTCAACTTTCTACTTTGTATTGGACTGATGAAGCCACTGTGTGGCGAAACGTTTTCCTCAATAAAGATACCCAAGTGTTGCATATGTTTCTAATTTAACAATACACAGGTGTACCAAACTCAGTTGCAAGATAAAGACTTTCTTTGTACCCTAGAATTCCTAACAGACATGACATTTCACTTGAATGTGATGAACCTGAGCTTACAAGGCACACAAAATATTTCTCAACTAGTTGGACAAATTGAGACTTTCCACAAGAAACTGCAGCTATTCAATGTGTGTTTAAGAAAGAATGATCTTGCACACTTTACGTCTTGCTGTGAACTCATGGCAGATGACATCGAGTCAGACTTTTCATGTTTTGTCAGTAAAATTGAAATTTTTATCTAGTGAATTTGAGAAAAGATTTAAAGACTGAAAAACTGAAACCCAGTCTCCTTTTATTTAGCAACCTCATGGAAGGTAATGTGGAGACACAGTTACCAGAACTTCAGTTAAACTGTGTGAACTGCAGTCTGGCCCATTGTTGCTTGCAAAGAAAAATGAAAATCAGGAGAGTTTCTGGAAGTTGGTCTGCAAGGATAGATTTCTCAAGCCGAGAGACTTTGCACTAAAGCTGCACTCAGTGTTCGGTAGTACATATATATGTGAAAGTACGTTTTCTACCATGAAGGAAGAAAAATCTAAAACCAGATAGGAAATGAAACACTGGATATGTCTTCGATTTGCCACTACCAGCATCGAAATCGATATGGAGACTGTGGTAAAAGAAAAGTCTCGATTCCAAACATTTCATTAGTAGGTAAGAATATGAGTAGCCTTATTTCCGTATAAATTCACAGCCTTTAAAAAAAAATTTTATTCTTTGCCTGAAGGCCCGGCCTAGAGCCTTTGTATCACTAAAAGAAACCAGACCTACTCCCCCAACAACTGCAAACAATCACACTGTGATGGCCCATTAGTGGTGAATATAGCCTCAACAATGGTTCAGAGTGTCTCAGGGAAGGAGAGAGCCCACCTCCTGACAGTGAGAGCTACTTATTCAGGGGATATTTTGTTGGCTGTTCTCAACTCCTTCCTTGGCACACGCATCGATTATCCACATTGGTGTTGCTATTCGACTTTCTGCCCCTGTTCTCACAGAACACAGGTGTATTTCCAGCAGTGAATCGGCAGACTGATTCGGGTACCACGGTCTGGTGTACTGTAGATCCGAGGGAAAGATTGCAAGGCATGAAGAGGTTAATAACATCATCAAGAGGAGCCTTGAAACAGCCAGATGACCAGCAATAAGGGAGCCACCCCAACTATACAGATCGGATGGTAACTAAAAGCGCCCAGATGGTATCACCCTTCAAGCCTGGACAAACTGCAAGCAGGTGTGGGACTATACATGTGCATCTACACTGGCTGATACCTATCTCCAATTCACCAGGGTGGAAGGAGGAGCAGCTGCCAGTTTCAGAGAGTCTCAAAACTCTAGAAAACATGGTGAGCTTGCCCATCATTATATGTTTGTTCCCATAGGCTCGGAGACCCTTGGTCAATGAGGAATGGGTGCATTTTTAAGTTCCTTAAGGAGCTAAGCAAAAGACTCATCAAGGTAACTAGGGATCCTAGGGTGGCTAGTTTTCTATTCCAGCGACTCAGCGCTGCGGATCAGAGGGGAAATGCCTGCTGTATTCTGGGTAAGGGCCCTAGCTCTGAGGAGCTGGAAGAGATTTTTGCATTGTAATCTGTGATAAACATGCAATATGCACTTGAAATGTATCCCTCAGACCTCATGTACTGTATATGCAATAATATATATATATATATATATATATATATATATATATATATATATATATATATATATATATATATATATATATATATATATGTCGAGCCGATTAGGTAAAACTGGTCAATTAGCAAGAACTCATTTAAAATTAAGTCCTTTCTAAAATTTTCTCTTATACGTTTAAAGATAGATTTTTTTTCATTTATGTTAATGTAAAAAAAAATAATTTTGTACCAAGAGGAACTTTGAAAACTTACCTAACCTTATTATAACAAGTGTAATTTAATTTAGCCTAACCCAACTAAAAATATTTTAGATACGTTTACAATAATTTAATAATAAACAAACACAATAAAATATATTTTTTTCGTTAGGTTCAGAATGACTTTTGCGAAATTATTGCATACACAAATTTTCGCTTGTCTTGTATGGCAAGAAGAGCGTTGCTATTTAAGCCAAAATCGCAAGTTTTACCTAATCGGCACGACATATATATATGTCGTGCCGATTATAAAACTGCGATTTTGCTTAAATAGAACGCTCATCTTGCCATATAAGACAAGCTAAAATTTGTGTATGCAATAATTTCGCCAAAATCATTCTGAACATAACGAAAAAAATATATTTCATTGTGTTTGTTTATTATTAAATTAATGTTAACGTATCTAAAATATATTTAGTTGGGTTAGGCTAAATTAAATTGCGCTTGTTGTAATAAGGTTAGGTAGTTTTCAAAGTTTCTCTTGGTACAAAATTATAAATTCTTACATTAACAAAAATGAAAAAATATATCTTTAAACGTATAAGAGAAAATTTTAGAAAGGACTTAATTTTAGATGAGTTCTTGCTAATTGACCAGTTTTACCTAATCGGCACGACTATATATATATATATATATATACAGTATATATATATATATATATATATATATATATATATATATATATATATATATATATATATATATATATATATATATATTAAATACCTTTATGAAGCAACTTGCAATGTGAACAGACTGACTGATGTTTTAGTAGACAGGTTTGGCTTGCACTTTCGGCAGTTTGCGAGACATAGATGAATATAAAACCAAATCAAAGTATATGGTCAGCCCTTTGGTCACTATCGTGAACACTATGTGCGTAATTATTCACTTAGTGATAGAGATAGACAATATAATAATTTATGTTGTATGTCAAGAATTCTTATTAATAAAAATATGCTATCACAAATATTAAGAAAACGTCCTAAATTTGCCTGTTTGCTTCCAAAACTAAAGTCAACTGCAGATATAAATCCAGATGTACTCCTGTTTATCCATGTGGGGCCTAGTTCCTAGGTCTTTTGTTTATCTATATGATCTTGCTGTAGCGTATATACTTTTGTTTAATAGAACAATACCTCTTCCCTCTTTTCCCCATCACTCTCTCCCCAGCCTCCGTCTCCAACATACTTCCCTTCCTCCTCCATAACTCTTTTCCCCAAATCCCTCCCACAACGCCCTTCCACGTTTTCTTCTCCCACAACAAAAAAATCCTCCTCCGCCTTTTCCATTTCAGCCCCCTCCACAAACACCCCTCCTTAACAACCATTCCCCTCCCCCCACACATCGTGACCTCACAGGATGTCGACAAAAACTGCCTAATGACAATGGTGGCAAATGATGCAGATATTAATAACGGAGGCAATAATGGCTTTCGTATGTAAATAGGCGGCTGCGAGCCACGCGCCGCCGCCCACTTATTACTTTCTTATTGATGAATGCATTGGCCGGGAAGGCCGACTTGGAACCCCCAAACTGGAGGAAATTGTGTGGAATAGGAGGCGATAAAATCAGTGGTTTTGGGCTCACTGGGAAAATTGTACAGGCTGTTCACGAATAAAGGTTATTTTTTAATAACCGCTAAAGCAACGAGGATCATTAAGGAGTGGTGGAGGCTCTGTGCTCTATCCTCTATAAGAGACACATTTTACACTGACTGTCAAGCTTCACAACACGGTGGTGTAGAATAGTGAGGCGAGGAAGTGTAGTTAGTGGAGTGTGAAGATGGTAAATGGTTAGTGAGGTGAGTGTAGTGGTGGGAAGTGGCTAGTGAGGTAAGTGTGGTGGTGATGAGGGGTTAGTGAGGTGAGTGTGGTTAGTAGTGAGGTGAATGTGGTGGTGGTTAGTCTTTGAGGTGTCTCCCTGCCCAGCATTATCAGCTCGCCCGGGGAGACATCGGAAAACCTGCTATAATCACTTCCGGTTTGAGGGTAAAGTTTTGGTATTCTAAACTCGGTGTGATGATCCTGGTCTCCTGGCTCACCCTCCGTCGCAGTCGCCACCGCCACCACCGTCACCTAGCCCACAGAATATGTCTCTTCAGTTCTCTTTTATTTATTTCGTTATTAATATTCTTAATTTAGTGGCGTATTCGTAAGCAAATAACATTAGTTGCCAAAGAATTGAAATAATCTTAGAGATAGACTTATGACGTGAAATAGTAATCTTAAGGGAACAGGTAGTCTTGAGACTTTCGGAAGAGAAATGATAAACTAAAGAAAAAAATGAGAAAGAGAGGTAATCTTATGATGCGAAAGATATAGTCTTTAGCTCTTCACTGCTGTCTGGTGAATCTATGTAACGTGAAGTGAAAGTGGCATCATTAAGTCAAGAAATCGGTAATCCTAAGCTAAGTTGTAAGTCCTCGGTCCTGTATGAGATAATCTTAAGACATTCATCATGTATCAAAGAATAGAGACAATAGCATGGATAAGCTTTAAAGGAAGAAAATTTGATAACAACTAGTGTAGGGGAAGAAAATGGTGGTCTTTGAACCACTATAGGAAACGTGTTAAGTCAGGAACATTGGTAAGTCAAGAAGTAAACAGTGAAAAAGACGTAGACATGTCAAGAAAGAGACAATCTCTAACTTAATTGGTAATCAGTGATTAGAGGTAATCTTAACGGGAATAGAGGTAATCTTATTTCGTATTTAAAAAAGCGTTTCCTTACAGGACCCCAATTTTTATTTGATAGTCTGGGGTAAATAAGAAAAATATGTAGTTTTTCATTTATATTCCTCTTATAGGATAAGAATGCTCAGTAAGACATGCTCATTATGACATGGTGAATAATATTAGCAAATATCTTTATAAATTTTATTTGAACAAACATAACTTGGTAGTATATACTCATACAAAGGTAAAATTTTATTCATGTAAAAGGTGTAAATCTTATATGAGACACATTACTTGACTTTCTTGGGTACTCTACCTTGAAAATTCTGCAATTTTCTTGAATTTATATTTAGAGTATTGCATTAATTTTCTTACACATACACACGCACACACACGCACACACGCACAAACGCACGCACGTACACACACACACACACACACACACACACACACACACAAACACACACACACACAAGACAAGAGAGAGAGGGATGGGTAGATTGCATATTCTTGGACTGTAAGAAGGCGTTTGACACAGTTCCACACAAGAGATTAGTGCAAAAGTTGGAGGACTAGGCAGGGATAACAGGGAAGGCACTACAATGGATCAGGGAATACCTGTCAGGAAGACAGCAGCGAGTCATGGTACGTGGTGAGGTGTCAGAGTGGGCGCCGGTGACGAGCGGGGTTCCACAGGGGTCAGTCCTGGGACCAGTGCTGTTTCTGGTATTTGTGAACGACATGACGGAAGGAATAGACTCCGAAGTGTCCCTGTTTGCAGATGATGTGAAGTTGATGAGAAGAATTCAGTCGGACGAGGACCAGGCAGAACTACAAAGGGATCTGGACAAGCTGCAAGCCTGGTCCAGCAATTGGCTCCTGGAGTTCAACCCCACCAAGTGCAAAGTCATGAAGATTGGGGAAGGGCAAAGAAGACCTCAGATGGAGTACAGTCTAGAGGGCCAGAGACTAGAAACCTCAATCAAGGAAAAATATCTTGGGGTGAGTATAACACCAGGAACATCTCCTGAGGCGCACATCAACCAAATAACTGCTGCAGCATACGGGCGCCTAGCTAACCTAAGAACAGCATTCCGACATCTTAATAAAGAATCGTTCAGGACCCTGTACACGGTGTACGTTAGGCCCATACTAGAGTATGCAGCACCACTTTGGAACCTACATCTAGCCAAGCACGTAAAGAATCTAGAGAAAGTGCAAAGGTTTGCAACAAGACTAGTCCCGGAGCTAAGGGGTATGTCCTATGAGGAGAGGTTAAGGAAAATCGACCTGACGACACTGGAGGACAGGAGAGATAGGGGGGACATGATAACGACATATAAGATACTGAGAGGAATTGACAAGGTGGACAAAGACAGAATGTTCCAGAGATGGGACACAACAACAAGGGAACACAGTTGGAAGTTGAAGACTCAGATGAATCACAGGGATGTTAGGAAGTATTTCTTCAGTCACAGAGTGGTCGGGAAGTGGAATAGTTTGGGAAGCGATGTAGTGGAGGCAGGTTCCATACATAGCTTTAAGGAGAGGTATGATAAAGCTCATGGCGCAGGGAGAGTGACCCAGTAGCGGCCAGTGAAGAGGCGGGGCTAGGAGCTATGATTCGACCCCTGAAAACACAACTAGGTGAGTACAACTAGGTGAGTACACACACACACACACACACACATGCACTCACAAGGTGAAGTGAAGAGGCAGGGCCAGGAGCTATGACTCGCCTCCTGCAACCACAGGTAGGTGAGTACAACTAGGTGAGTACATTCACACACATAAACACACACACATACACACAAACACACACACACAGAATGTTCCACGCCCCGATGGCATGGTGGCTAGCGCTCTTGCTTCACGCACGGAGGGCCCGGGTTCAATTCCCGGCGGGGCCGAAACATTTCGAAGTGTTTCGTTACACACACACACACACATACAACAGGCCTAGTGTCTAATCGACATGTGCCTAGGACAAAATGGTAACTAACACACACACCACACACACACACACACACATACTCACTCACATGACAGTTAGGCCTACAGGAACCTGACCACTAACCCCCCTTCCCTTCTCCCCCTCCTCTCTTGCTATATCTCTCTCCCTTTTTCTATCTCAATCTCCCTCTCTCTCCCTATCTACCTCGTTCTATCTCCATCTTCTCTCTCTTGCTATCTCTCTCTCCCTCTTTCTATCTCCATCTCCATCTCTCTCTATCTCCCTCTTTCTATCTTCTACCACCTCTCTCCCCCTCCTCTCCCCCTCATTCTCTCTCTCTTACAATCTTACTCTCACACTCTCTCACACACACTCTATCCCATTCAATCTCTCACACTTACTCACACTCTCACACACTCTCTTTCTCTCTTCACTTTCCCGTCTCTCATCTTCCTTCTATTCCCCCAACCCGTTTTCTCACTCCTTCCTTTCCCCCTTGCCTCTCCCCGCACTTCCCTTCCCCTTTCTCCCTTGTATCCCCTATCCATTGCCTCTCCCCGCACTTCCCTTCCCCCTCCCCCCTGGTACCACCTTACCCTCCCACACACACACACACACACACACACACACACACACACACACAGGGCCAGGGGCTTTGAATCGACCCCTGCAACCACAACTAGGTGAGTACACACACACACACCAAAACTAGGTGAGTACACACACAATACATACACATAGCAGCATACATAGAGAACCCAAGACTTAGAGGGACTTATATTATTGCAAAATTAAGGTAGGCTTGTGCATTACACTGAACACCAGGCACGCACACACACATACACAAACACTCGCACGCCCCGATGGCATGGTGGCTAGCGCTCTTGCTTTACGCACGGAGGGCCCAGGTTCAATTCCCAGCGGGGCCGAAACATTTCGAAGTGTTTCGTTACACACACACACACACATTCATACAACAGGCCTAGTGTCTAATCGACATGTGCCTAGGACAAAATGGTAACTAACACACACACACACTATACATATACATAGCAGCATACGTAGAGAACCCAGGACTTAGAGGGACTTATATTATTGCTAAATTAAGGTAGGCTTGTGCACTACACTGAACACTAGGCACGCACACACACACACACACACACACACACACACACAAACACACACACACACACCCCGCCCCCGTGGCCTAGTGGGTAAAGCTCTTGCTTGACGCACGGAGGGGCCGGGTTCAATTCCCGGTGGGGCAGAAACATTTCGAAGTGTTTCCTTACATACACATACACACACATATATACAACAGGCCTAGTGTCTAATTGACATGTGCCTAGGACAAAATGGTAACTAACATACACGCACACACACCGCGGCAGCATATGGGCGACTGGCAAACCTAAGATTAGCGTTCCGTTAACTTAACAAGGAATCGTTCAAGACACTGTACACCGTGTAAGTCAGGCCCATACCAGAGTATGGAGCACCAGTCTATAACCCACACCTGGTCAAGCATGTCAAGAAATTAGAGAAAGTGCAAAGGTTTGCGACAAGGCTAGTTCCACAATTCAGGGGGCTGTCCTATGAAGAAAGGGTGAGGGAAATAGGACTAACAACACTGGAGGACAGAAGGGTTCGAGGAGACATGATAACGACATACAAAATACTGCGGGGAATCGACAAGGTAGATAGTGACAGGATGTTCCAGAGAGGGAACACAGAAACAAGGGGACACAACTGGAAGCTGAAGTCTCAGATGAGTCAAAGGGATGTTAGGAAGCAATTATTCAGCCATAGAGTAGTTAGGAAGTGAAATAGTCTAGCGAACGATATAGTGGAAGCGGGAACTATACATAGTTTTAAAACAAGGTATGATAAAGCTCATGGAGCAGGGAGAGCAGAGACCCAGTAGCGAACAGCGCAGAGGCGGGGCCAGGAGCTGAGTATCGACTCCTGCAACCACAATTAGGTGAGTACAATTAGGTGAGTACACACATACTCACACCCACACACACACACACACACACACACACACACACACACACACACACACACACACACACACACACACACACACACACACACACACGCCCCCCGTGGCCTAGTGGGTAAAGCTCTTGCTTCACGCACAGAGGGGCCGGGTTCAATTCCCGGTGGGGCAGAAACATTTCGAAGTGTTTCCTTACATACACATACACACACATATATACAACAGGCCTAGTGTCTAATTGACATGTGCCTAGGACAAAATGGTAACTAACACACACACGTTCAATTCCCGGTGGGGCAGAAACATTTCGAAGTGTTTCCTTACACACACACACACACACACACATACATACAACAGGCCTAGTGTCAAATCGACATGTGCCTAGGACAAAATGGTAACTAACACACACATACAGCCCCGGTGGCCTGGTGGCTTAAGCTCTCGCTTCACGCACGGAGGGCCCGGGTTCAATTCCCGGCGGGGCGAAAACATTTCGAAGTGTTTCCTTACACACACACACACACACACACACACATATATATATATACAACAGGCCTAGTGTCTAATCGACATGTGCCTAGGACAAAATGGTAACTAACTAACATACATACAACAGGCCTAGTGTCTAATCGACATGTGCCTAGAACAAAATGGTAACTAACACAGTGAGGACAGACAAGTATTTCTGAGACACAAGGTGAGACTGTTGACTCCCAGGCTCCACCCCCCACACCCTCCCCTTATCCCCTTTCTCCCCCCCCTCTCTTCTCCCTAAAATCCCCTAACATCAGGGGGATTACCAACAAACCCTTGGCTGTCTTCAAGCAGGCACTGGACAGGCACCTAAAGTCGGTACCTGACCAGCCAGGCTGTGGTTCGTATGTTGGACTGCGTGCGGCCAGCAGTAACAGCCTGGTTGATCAGGCTCTGGTCCAACATGAGGCCTGGTCACAGACCGGGCCGCAGGCGCGTTGACCCATGGAATTCTCTCCAGGCACACTCCAGGTAACCTACCTACCTACCTCTCTCTCTCACTCTCTCTCTCCAACTCTCTCTCCCTCTCCATCTCTCTCTCTCCCCATATCTCTCTCTCTCTCTCTCTCTCACCCCCAGCTCTCTCTCTCTTTCTCCCCAATTCCCTCTCTCTCTCCCCATCTCTTCTCTCTCACCCCCATCTCTCTCTCTCTCTCTCTCTCTCTCCCCAACTCCCTCTCTCCCCCATTTCTTCTCTCTCACCCCATCTCTTTATCTCCCCAACTCCCTCTCTCTCTCCCATATCTTTCTCTCTCTCTCTCTCTCTCTCTCTCTCTCTCTCCTCTCTCTCTCTCTCTCTCCCCATCTCTCTCTCTCTCCCCATCTATCTCTCTCTCCCCATCTCTCCCTCTCTCTCTTCATACCTCTCCTTCTCCACCCTACCCTCCTCCCTTCTCCCTCTGGTCCCCGAATCCTCTCTCTCTCACACTTTCTCTCCTCATGTCCATGAGGACTCGAAGTACCCGGGGACCAGAGGGGAAGGGTCCTGGTGGGGAGGAGTGGATGGAGGAGCAGTGCAAAAGGATGGAACAAGAGTGGGGGAGAAAACTAGGAGAGCTTTCTGCAAAAATGGATACAGAGCTTTCTGTGAAATTGGAAAAGAGGTTGGAGGAGGAAAAGAAGAATTGGGAGTCGCAAGTCGAAGCTGCAGTAACCAGGATAAAGGTCCAGGAAGAGGAGATAAACAAGCTGAAGCAGGTTATAGGGGTGTCGACCAGAAAAGACACAACATTATGGGGGCCCATCGGGAAGGAAGGAGGTATAACTTATGCTACGGCCGTATCTGCCTACCAAGCAGCTCCAAGGAGTGATGGGGGTGAGCAGCTGGGAGCAGGTGGAGAGGAAAATAGGGCAAATGCAGAGGCACGAGCATGCCACCAAGAGCTACAGGAAAAACAAAGGGAGAAAATGGCCATGTACAGACAGGAACCAGAGCTGCAGAGGGAAAGGCAATGGTAGGAGGAGAGGGCAAAGGCAGTGTTTATTCATGGGCTGAAGGAGAGAGAGGGAAGGACACACACTGAGAGATGGCAGGCAGAAAGAAAGGAGATTGAGAACATCTTCAAAGAAATAGGGAAAGAAGACATATCCGAGATTGTAAATTTTCAGAGAATGGGGGGTACTCGATGGGGAGAAAGCGACCGCTCAAGCTGATTCTCAGGACAGAAACAGTGTGGGACAGAATCCTCCAAGAGAAACCACGATTGAAGGAAACAGAAGAATACAGGAGGGTATTCCTAGACCGGGACAGAACAAAAACAGAACGACAGCAGCTGAGGGAGAGGACACAAAGGCGAAAGGAGCTAGGAGGAGAGACAAGGACAGAATCAGCAGAGGACAACCAGAACAGGGCAGAGCAACAAGAGCGAGCTCACACAGAACCACCCCAACACCCAACAACCAAGCACACTATCCCAACACAAATTACAACCCACACTCACACCCCTAAATCAACATTCCACTATAGAATCCCACAGTTCACTGCCAGGTCCCCCACCCTCACAGACCCCCCAAAACACAGTGGTAGAGAGGCAACTGAAGGTATGGTACACCAATCCTGAAGGAATAACAAATAAGTGGGAGGAGTAGCACGAAAGAGTCAAAGAGGCATCACCGGACATAATAGCTTTCACAGAAACCAAGCACACAGGCATGATAACAGATGCCACTTTTCCAATGGGATACCAGATCCTGAGGAAAGACAGATGGAACAGAGGGGGTGGAGGAGTGGCACTGCTGATCAAAAACCAATGGGATTTTGATGAGCTGGAGAGAGGAGACAGAGGAGAAGCAGGAGATTACATAATAGGAATGCTACAGTCTGGAGGTCCCAAGGTGGTAATTGCAGTAATGTATAACCCACCCCAGAACAGCAGGAGACCAAGGCAAGAGTATATTGAGAGTAATAGAGCGATGGTTGACACACTGGCTGAAGTGGCCAGAAGGGATCATGCGAGCAGGGAAAAGCTACTGATCATGGGTGACTTCAACCACAAGGAAATAGACTGGGAGAACTTGGAGCCACATGGGGGCCAAGATACGTGGAGGGCTAAGATGATGGAGGTGGTACTGGAAAACTTCATGTACCAACACGTAAGGGATACTACCAGGGAGAGAGGAGAGGATGAACCAGCGAGACTGGACCTAGTATTCACTTTGAGTAGTGCGGATATTGAGGACATCACACATGAAAGTCACCTCGGGGCCAGTGATCATATGGTTTTAAGCTTTGATTACACAGTAGAGTTACAGGTGGAGGGGGAGGCAGATAGGGCCAGAAGAATGAAGCCAAACTACAAAAAAGGGGACTACGCAGGCATGAAGAACTTCCTAAACGGGGTTCAGTGGGACAGAGAACTGGAAGGGAAATCAGTAAACGAGATGATGGAATATGTGACAACAATATGCAGGGAAGCTGAGGAGAGGTTTGTACCCAAGGGAAACAGAAACAAAGAAAAAGCCAGGATGAGCCCGTGGTTCACCCAAAGGTGCAAGGAGGCCAAAACCAAGTGTGCTAGGGAATGTAAGAAGTATAGAAGGCAAAGAACCCAGGAAAATAAGGAGAGCAGTCGTAGAGCCAGAAACGAATATGCACAGGTAAGAAGGGAGGCTCAACGACAGTATGAGAATGACATAGCAGCGAAAGCCAAATCTGACCGAAGCTGTTGTACAGTCACATCAGGAGGAGAACAACAGTCAAGGACCAGGTGATCAGGCTGAGGAAGGAAGGAGGGGAGGTCACAAGAAATGACCGCAAAGTGTGTAGGAGCTCAACATGAGATTCAAAGAGGTGTTCACAGAGGAGATAGAAGGGCCTCCAGAAAGGAGGAGAGGTAGGGTACACCATCAAGTGCTGGACACAATACACACAACTGAGGAGGAAGTGAAGAGGCTACTAAGCGACCTTGATAGCTCAAAGGCGATGGGGCTGGACAACATTTCTCCATGGGTCCTGAGAGAGGGAGCAGAGGAGCTATGTGTACCCCTAAAAACAATCTTCAACATGTCTATCGAAACGGGGCAACTACCTGAGGTATGGAAGACAGCAAATTTAGTTCCAATCTTTAAAAAAGGAGACAGGAACGTAGCACTAAACTACAGACCAGTGTCACTGACATGTATAGTATGCAAGGTCATGGAAAAGATTATCAGGAGAAGAGTGGTGGAGCACATAGAAAAGAATGAGCTTATCAACGACGGCCAACACGGTTTCAGGGACGGGAAATCCTGTGTCACAAATTTACTGGAGTTCTAGGACAGGGTGACAGTAGTAAGACAAGAGAGAGAGGGATGGGTAGATTGCATATTCCTGGACTGTAAGAAGGCGTTTGACACATTTCCACACAAGAGATTAGTGCAGAAGCTGGAGGACCAGGCAGGGATAACAGGGAAGGCACTACAATGGATCAGGGAATACCTGTCAGGAAGACAACAGAGAGTCATGGTACGTGGCGAGGTGTCAGAGTGGGCGCCGGTGACGAGTGGGGTTCCACAGGGGTCAGTCCTGGGACCGGTGCTGTTTCTGGTATTTGTGAACGACATGACGGAAGGAATAGACTCCGAAGTGTCCCTGTTTGCAGATGATGTGAAGTTAATGAGAAGAATTCAGTCGGACGAGGACCAGGCAGAACTACAAAGGGATCTGGACAGGCTGCAAGCCTGGTCCAGCAATTGGCTCCTGGAGTTCAACCCCACCAAGTGCAAAGTCATGAAGATTGGGGAAGGGCAAAGAAGACCGCAGACAGAGTATAGTCTAGGGGACCAGAGACTAGAAACCTCAATCAAGGAAAAATATCTTGGGGTGAGTATAACACCAGGCACATCTCCTGAGGCACACATCAACCAAATAACTGCTGCAGCATATGGGCGCCTAGCTAACCTAAGAACAGCATTCCGACATCTTAATAAAGAATCGTTCAGGACCCTGTACACTGTGTACGTTAGGCCCATACTAGAGTATGCAGCACCAGTTTGGAACCCACATCTAGCCAAGCACATAAAGAAGCTAGAGAAAGTGCAAAGGTTTGCAACAAGACTAGTCCCGGAGCTAAGGGGTATGTCCTATGAGGAGAGGTTAAGGGTAATCGACCTGACGACACTGGAGGACAGGAGAGATAGGGGGGACATGATAACGACATATAAGATAATGAGAGGAATTGACAAGGTGGACAGAGACAGAATGTTCCAGAGATGGGACACAGCAATAAGGAGACACAGTTGGAAATTGAAGACTCAGATGAATCACAGGGATGTTAGGAAGTATTTCTTCAGTCATTGAGTGGTCGGGAAGTGGAATAGCTTGGGAAGCGATGTAGTGGAAGCAGGTTCCATACATAGCTTTAAGGAGAGGTATGATAAAGCTCATGGAGCAGGGAGCGTGACCCAGTACCGCCAGTGAAGAGGCAGGGCCTGCAACCACAACTAAGTGAGTACACACACACATGGAGCAGGGAGAGAGTGAATTAGTATCAACCAGTGAAGAGACGGGGCCAGGAGCTATGATTCGACCCCTGCAACCACATATAGTTGATTACATATAGGTGAGTACACACACACATACACAAACACACACATAAACATTTACAACACTCATATATACAACCCACACACTCACTTTACCGTAACTAGCGAATAAAAAAATGGGACCCAGAGGGGAGTATGGAGAGCCAAGAGAACTGAGGAAGATTGGTCTGAAAAGGAAGAAAGGACAGAAGTGCTCACGAGAAGAATGGAACAAGAGTATGAATGGAAGCTAGGTGAGCTTATTGCTAAAATGGAGGAGAGGATGGATGCAGAGAGCAAGAAGAGGGAGCTGCAAGTCTAAACTGCAAAGGCCAGGATACAGAGCATAGAAGATGAACTGAAAATGCTAGAGCAAGAACAGAAAGAGCATGGCATCAGGATCAGTTTCACAAATATCCTACAAGGGGACTGAAGAAAAGGAAGGAGTTAAGTCCTATGTAGAGGCAATATCAAGCCATCAAGGGGTCCAGAAAATGTTGAGGAATGAAAATGGCATGCTGTTGGGCACAGGGACAGCAGTAAGTGAGGGGATTGCAGGCAGAGAAGGTGATAGGCACCCTACAGAGGTGCTATCAGGCCACCGAGAGATCCAGGAAATGATAGGGGGAAGCAGCAATGAGAAGAGAAGGAAATGTCAATTTATATTCACGGGATTCAGTAGACCAAAGAGAGGACATGAGGAGAAAAAAGATATTGAAAATATTATCAAACAAACAGGAGAGCAGGACATGATCAAGCTGATAATTTTTCAGAGACTAGAGGGATACTCGAGGGGAAGAAATCGGCCACTTAAATTGATTTTCAGGACAGAAACGATGTGAAACAGGATCCTGCAGCAGACACCATGGCTAAGGGAAACAACAAAATAACAGTGGGTGTATCTAGACTGACAGAACGAGAATATAACAGAAACTAAGAGGCTACAAATGAAAAGAAGCTGAAGGTATGGTACACCAATGTAGACAAAATAATGAACAAGTGTGAGGAATGGCACAAAAGAATCATGGAGGCATTAAAATCATAGGCATCATAGCACTCATGGAAAGGAAGAGGGAATAGAGGGGGTGAATGAGTTGCACTATTCATCAAAAACCAGGGAAGTTTTGAGTTGGAAGGAGTGAACAGAAGGGAAGCAAGGCACTACATAGTAGGAACACTTCAAACTGGGTGTCCAAAGGTTGTGACTGAAGTGATGCAAAACTCACCACAGAATAGCAGGAGGCCAAAACAAGAACATGATGAGAGCAACAGAACAGTGGTTGATACACTAGCCAGAAGGGCCCACATAGGCAGGGCAAAGTTACTAGCTGTGCATGATTTCAATCACAAGATTAACTAGGAAAACCTGGAACTACATGGGGAACCAGAAACATGAAGGGCTTAGATGATGGAGGTGGTACTGGAAAAACCTCGTGCATCAACATGTTAGGGACACTATAGAAGAGAGAAGAGAGGGTGAACCAGCAAGACTGTCCCTCATATCCACCCTGAGTGTTTGAAGTATCGAGGACATCACATATGAAAGACCCCTCGGAGCTAGTGATCACATGGTCTTGAGCTTCGAATACGTAGTAGAGTTACAAGTGGAAAGAGAAGCAGGAAGAGTAGGATGGGAGAAGCCAAACTACAAAAGTGGGGACTACACAGACATGAAAAATTTCCTGCATGAGGTTCAGTGGAAAGAGAACTGGTGGGAAAATCAGTAAATGAAATGAAAATCAGTAAATGAAACGAAATACATGACCACAAAACTCAAGGAGCCAGAGGGAAAAGGTTCATATCCAAGGGCAACAGAAACAATGGGAAGATCAGAACTAGCCCTTGGTTTACTCAAAGGTGTAGAGAGACCAAAACTAAGTTCACTGTAGAATGAAAAAGTATAGAAGACAAAGGGCCCAATAAAATAAGGAGATTAGTCAAAGAGCAAGAAACGAATATGCACAAATAAGGAGGGAGGACCAGCGTCAATACGAGAATGACATAGCATCGAAAGCCAGTTCTGACCCAAAGATGTAGTATAGCCACATCAGGAGGAAAACAACAGTCAAGGACCAGGTGATCAGGCTGAGGAAAGGAGGAAAGATCACAAGAAACGATCAGGAAGTATGTGAAGAGCTCAACACTAGAGTTAAGGGAGTATTTTCAGTGGAGACAGAAAGGACTCCAGAAAGCTGGAATGGTACGGTACACCAACAAGTGCTGAACACAATATACATAACTGTCAGGGGAATGCCTTCCACCTGAACAAAATATAATGGAAAAATTAATAAAAAAAAATTAAAGACTCTTGGGTAGGAAATAAACAAAGAATTTTCAGAGTTTTTACTAAAATATAAAAAAAGAAGTAGGCCGTTGTGGTTCTGGCAGGATGGAGAGTAGGAGAATATAAGGCCCAGGATGAGTCTCGGGTGTAGACGAGATGTTGGAAGGTTATCCTTGGCAGATGTTAAAAATTCTCGTATACCACTTGGTCGCGGTACGTAAGACGTAGAAGCGGAAGAGTAGACAAAAGTAGCTAAGTCAGAGAGACGTACATCTAGCTCCTTCCAATCTCAGCGTCTGTTCGGGCTGACCAGGCCAGCAGCAGAGCTGATAAAGAGAAAAAAATAATGGTTACAACAAGTAAGCAAACATAACACTTAAGAAAGAAAAGGAGAGCATGTTCACTTTAAGATGGAAGAAATTACTGGTAACCATAAAAACAACCACAAAAAAAATACACCTGGTAGATCACCTTACCTGATCAGGAGAAGTGTGGAGGTGTAGTGACTCTCCCAGTTTCGCTGCTCACCAGAAAAGAGGGGGAGGGTTCTTCCTCGGCCCGCTAGATGGAAGCATGGGCTGAACCCGTGAATGATCGCCAGCTGACTAACATCCTTAACCCCCAATAATACTCCACGTTTCCCTCACATAACCAAGGAAGAGGTGAAAAGGCTGCTAAGTGAACTAGATACCTCAAAGGTGGTGGGACAGGACAACATCTCTCCGTGGGTCCTGAGAGAGGGAGCAGAGGCACTGTGTTACCACTACCAACAATAATATACCATATTCCACGCCCAGCCGTCGTGGTGTGCGGGTGTTTTGTGGAGACCCCTGGCAGACGTCTGGTGTTACCTCATTTATTGGTGATGGCGGAAAGGTATAGACGTCGTGTCAACATGATTGGCATTGAAGTGATACAGGGAGCAGTACATCAGTCTAATGTGGATGTAGTCTTGCCGGCGATTCTACGAGACACTTTGGGTGTTGACCATTAAGAATTATACGGAATTTTGCTGAATGGAGTGAGACAGCTGTTCGTCAAATTTGCCTGTTCAACGGCTTACCATCGCGTAGTGGATAAGTATCAAGATCAATAATTAATGGTCATGCAGGGATTGGAGGTATGTGTGCGTGATGTGTCAGTGATGTACAAATGGATCAAATTGAGGAATGTTCCATTCGAGGCCGGTGAATGTGACATCAGGGAAGAATTGCAGCAGTATGGGGCAGTGCATGCCGTAACAATTGGCAGATGGATGAATGGACTATATGCAAGCATGTTAGAAGGAACGTATTCTGTCAAGATGACATTACGTAAACCCATACCATCATATGTTCTAATGAAAGGATTCCCCACACAGGTGTATGTAACTTACGTTGGGCAGGTGAGAACCTGCCGGCTGTGTGGACAATCGGGCCATTTGGCAGTGGATTGTCAACGTCGACAGACTGCGGAATGACCAGAACCCAGCATTGGTGTACTACATATGGATAGCAGTGAGCAACAGCAATCTGGAGCAGATAGTGAGGTGGTTGATGGTGAGCAGAAGGGCGTGGTACGGCGTGTGTGGAGTGATGAGGTGGATCAAGAGGAAGAGGTGCGTGGTAAGCAGGATAAGAAATTGACAATTGCACTGGAAGGTACTAGTAAGGCATCTCTGGGTACGGCGCCTCAGGAGTGTCAGGTTGAGGCGGAACTTTTGGAAGATTTAAATGCCTTTATAGGAAGTGATCCTCTGCTACTTAACGAGGTAACTGGTTGTGAACTTAGGGGGCAGAGGGAAGTCCCGGGCTTGTGGCATAGAGCTGAGTACCCAGTCAGGGCTGAGGGGGATAGGACCTTGTATGAGGGAGCTTTAGTTCGTGTGCAAATAAATGGGTGTGTGGGTAGAGGGGTTGAAATGCAAATGGGGCTCAGACAAGGTTGCCCATTATCTCAAATTTTGTTTGCGTTGTTGCAGGATCCATTTTATAGATTAGTGGAGGTAGGTTTGGGAGATAGTGAGGGATGGGGAGGGGTAGGGAGCATCCTGTGATACGTGGATGACACAACGGTATTGGTAACTTTAGAGAGTCAGTTATGTGTAATGAATAGGTTGGTGGAATTTTGGGGGAAGCTACGGGGATGCAGGTTAATAAGGGAAATCAAAATTATTGGAGGTAGGTAGCTGGGTGGGAGGAACGTTGGGGTGGAGGAAGGATGGGGTTGCGTAAAGTCAATAACCATTTGTGGTATTGTTTTCTGTGCTGAATCGAGGGAGACTAGGAGGGTTAATTCTCAATTGGTTGTGGATGCGGCGATAGCTAGAATGCAAGGTTGGGGGGTTGGGGAGGTCACCTTATTGCAACGAGCGGTGGTTGTAAATGCCTTGGTGTATTCTAAGTTATGGTTTAGAGCAGTGGTTTATCCTTTGCTGGAGGTGGATGTTGAGTGTTTATTGAAGCAGGTTTTGAATTATGTGTGGGGCAATAGGAGGCATTGGTTGCGTAGGGAGATAGTAGAACTGGGTGTCAGGTGGGATGGGGTGGGATTGATGCCATTGAGGAGTAGGTTGAAAGGTGTTTTTGTACTGCATGTATTTTTGATGAGGGGAGGGGAACGGGGGAAAAGGGTTGGGCTAATAATGAAAGAGGTGAGAAGGTGGTGGGGTGGGAGGATGTTTTGTATTGAGAAAAGATGTTGAGAGCATTGTTGATAATGCCGGAGCTGGGGAGGTGTAGGGTCAGTCGTTTGGATTGGTTAGGAAAGGAAGAATGGGAGGTGCGGGGTATGAGGTTTATCCATTATTTGATTGGAAGGGGATATGGAAGTGGTTTGGAAAATTAAAGTACATCCAAATGTCAGGAAACGGGGTTTCGTTTCTTCCAGGGCATATTGGCATCAGGGAACAGTT